>JAZGTK010004183.1:0-25202 GCA_036877625.1 Ambastaia sidthimunki | reverse complement strand
TACAGACGCCCAGCCATTAGCTATATGGAGTTACTAGCTATATGGAGTTACTAAGTACTATATGATACCATGGTATTATATATCAAAATTGAGACTTAATGTACGTGTGAGATGTTCAACCACTATATATGCCTGCATATGAATCTAAAACGATTCTGCTACAGAAAGAGTTTAAATGTTTCTTATTTTTAACACACTTCCGCATCAAGTGACACCATTACACTTGCGGAAGTTTCTTCCTCGTCACATTTTCATATAGTGAGATCAGAACATTTACATCTAAATAATGGCAAATTTTAACAACATCGTGAAGTATGTTTTGCTTTCGTGGATGCCTGTTTAACAGCAACGTAACTGACGGATAATTGACTACAAAGGCTTAATGTGATGTTTGGGTTTTCAGTATCAGTTTGCTAACTAAATAAATAAACTAACCCCGCACATGCATGGACAGCTCCCGCTTTCTCCTGGATCATTTTTCCCGATCATTTCAAACATGACATAAGGAACGAGGTAATGCATTTTGTGCAATTATGGAGGATATTATTTCTGTCAGCTCGGGCACCGACGACGACGACTCGGATATAGTGGTTGTAAGTAGTTACCAAGAAGTCAAAGAAAACGCCGTCCCCTTTATCCGAGAAGAATGGCTCCCTGTTACACCTGTAAGTTTCGTTCGTTCTTCTATTTGTAAGCGCTTTGTGTAAACCTCGCATTGTTTTGCTTTTTGTCCGCGTTTGCACTACCCAAGTTTCCGATCGTTTAAATATGTAAAATAGGTGATTTGTTTACTATGTGCGTGTGTTAGTATACGAGATTACATTGCACTGCTGTGCTGAATCTGCGCTCGAACACACGCGAGGCTGCTGGAGGCTTGAACCGCCTGACGCAGGTGACGGTACCTTGACATGTTTAAAATTAAATTCAGTGTTTGTTTAAATTGACTGTTTTTTTTTTACACACAATTACTTATTTAATCATCGATGACACTGTTTTAACAGATGTCTGTAATAGTCTGAGGTGACCAAATTGGCAAAGCCCTTCTTGTCTGCTTTTAATTGAGCACTTTTTAATACTTGACATATATGAAAATGTTTTATGCGACATATTTCTTTTGCATTTCTTACATAGTTTTAAAAAACAGGTTATACTGGTTATTCCGATAGAGTTATGCCTGGCAGGTTCATAATTTGATATTTGATATTGCGATTAATACGTCATTCAGTAACATGTATAACTGTGCCATCAATATGGGCATCGGTCAGTAAAAGTCTATCACATATGGGTTAACTTCTATTCATGTCACTACTCCTTTATGTTTCTCTTTCGTTCTCCTCACTTTTATCAACTAATGTTCTTACTCTTAATTTTCTAAGGTCCTCATCGATATCACAGACCAAACGTTGACCCTTTTAAGGCAAAAAGGCTCAAAGAGAGATACGATTTCCCCCATATTTATAGATTTAAGTGACGTTGAAGATGTTGATGTGCAGCTACAGAATCCAAAGGCTCTGGCATCAATACACAGTCTAGGCAAGCTTGTGGAATCCTCTGTGTGTTCAATACCAGCGTCTTTTGAAGAAGGTCGACAATATGAACCTCAAACCAATGATATTGAAAAAGATGTGGTCGATTCAGAGTGCCATGTAGGGAGCGGTGTGCAAACTGTTTCCTTGATGTCACTTGGCCAGAAAAACTCTTTGAAAGAACTGATTAAAGAAAGGACAGAAAGTCTTTTGCATCAGGACACAAATTATAATTCAGCTCTACCGTCTGAGCACTTGCGCTGGGAAAAGAAGTCTGTTGAACACCGTAGATCCAATGACATTTCAAGCCCTTTTGATAGTTTATCTGAAGTATTGAAGAACTCTGTTGCAGATGTTTCACAAAACACTAAAGACACACAACTTTGTTGCTCAACACCGGCTGCCTGTAGTGAAAAAGCAGACCAAGAAAATGAAGAAAATTCTATTTGGGATGGCAGTTTTCACTCCCCATATAGCCTTGATAGTCCATATTACTGTCCAAGTGAAGTAGATGCTGTTATATTCTCTGATGAATCCAATCAGCGTAACCCGTTTACAAAATGGAACAGTCAACAATCACCTCAAAACTCTGAACTTGATGTTTACACTGAATTAGTGTCCAATAAGAATTCAGGTAAAAACGAGGACATGCATAAAATGTCAGTTAACCAGATTCCGCCTTTATCTCCCACTCTGCTTTCCGCATTGGGTGTATCGCCCCCCTGTAGCCCTGAACTTGCGTCTAGACAGAATGAGTCCAATAAACCCAGCAGTCCCACCTCTACAGAGATTCTTGCCAGTGACACAGAGGCGCACTCCCCTGGTCTGTCTATGGAGAGCTCATTAAGCAACTTCTTCAGCCTCCCCATGTCTCTGCCTTCTTCACCAACCTTTTCAGATGGAGCAGAGTTGAGAAGAGATGATTTAGATACAGTGTCCCTGGAAAGCTCTCCCTCCAGGCTTTGGCAATCAAGCATTGGTGGAAACCAGGAAGATGTTCCAGATAATGTTGAGTCAGATCTTTCTGAAGACAACACACAAGACAGACAACATATTTGTCTGGCTCAATTCAGAAACCTGAGGCAGTGTATGGGTGGAGCAGTTCCACGCATGGTAAGATTTCTTTGTATTAATATGTAAATTAATGTCACATTGAATTGATTAATAGAAATAACAGCAACACTATTGTGCCCTCACATTCTTGCTTAATATTTAACCATAATTGAAACTTTAAATAAAACCCAATTAGCTCATTGTTAACATGATTAAAAATGAGAATCAGAAGTGCTGTTTTAGAAGTCATTTTAACAGCCCTTAGGACTTAAAATGGTAACTGGATACACCCTGCTGCCTCACCCTAAACGCGCCAAAACTCACAATGTTTACTTTTATATCACTGTAGATGTCACTGTAAATAAGTTGAAAAGAACATTTAACATTAAAGAGAACATTTTATAAAAGAATTATTGTACAAAGAGAACTTATTGTTTTATTGTTTTCTTTACCTCGTAAGTCACTTTGGATAAAAGCGTCTGTTAAATGCCAAAATGTAAATACAATAGTTTGCTAATTTTGAAGTTTTATTTAGTTTGAACTTTTTCATTTAAAAAAAAATGCAGTCCCCCCCAAAACACTCCAGTCATTGCCAAATATATTTTACTTAGTCATTTTCTGTTTATCTAGCATGAAGATGAGGAAGAGGATGAAGACTTTGGTTCTCCTGAGCCTCTTTGTCGGCAGAGCCTCAGTTTGGTCTACAGCACCATTGAGGAGAATTACCCAGAGGGCACTCTTCAGCTGCTCGCTGACTTCATACATCCTCGGTACTACCCACCTGTAGATATCACAACACACCTGCTCAGGGGAATTTTCCTGGACCCGCAAAGCCCTGATGTTCTAGCCATAGAGGCCTATAACCTGTTGATGAAGATTCAGAGGTATTGTGATCACATGTGCTTTAAAGCAACTACTTTGAGTTCAGTGCTTTAATGAAACAATACGTTTGAAGGAGTTTTTGCAAAGTTAAAGGTTTAGTTGTAAATCTGAGATATTGCCTGGTGGGTGACGCATGTTTTCCGATATCTGCGGGCGATCTGTGTTTAAATCTGACTGATTTTAAATCTCAATCTGCCCTCCTGGTTCCCATCCTGAATCTGTCAGATAAGGAAGCAAAATGCCTCTGAATTAAATTAAAATAAAAAGTCATGGGTACAACTTGCTAAAGATTGCAATATAATATTTTTTTGTTGTCTGTGGTCAGATATCACCCTGCGGATACATCTACAGTCTCGTGGAATTGGGAACTGCTGATGTCGGTTATGGAAAAACAAGTAGGAAAGAAAACATTTTTAGCATATATACTGTATATATGTATATATATATGTATAATATTATTAAATGTTTCACACTTTATTTTTGATGTTTTAAGGGTGACACTAAGAGATTACGGATGGAGGTTCGCTGCATGCTGCTGCAATATGTGTTGCAGGTTTTAGAAGATGATTTTCAATTTAAACTCATAAATCAGCGTCTTCAACACTCTATTGTAAAGACAATGCTTTCTTGTGACCACAAGTTCAGGCATGTCAAGTGAGTTACAACCTCACCCCACTTTTAAAGCCCCAAGTTTGTTATCAGCTGTAATATGTGTAATTAGTAGAAAAATGTCTCATGATTTTTGCTCTTAGGGATATAATAAACTGGATGATGACAGCTGCTAAGGAATCCGTATCTCACTCTGATGATGTGAAAGATCCAAAGATAGAGAGCAACAACTGTCTTAAGTATGTAAATGGTAATTTTGTCATCATTATAGTATAATAACTTCTAAATATTGATCTAACCAGCCAGCGCAAAATAGAGAAAACATTTCTGTTTTTATTTGTTACAGGATTGTATTGTCCCTTCAGAGGATGTTGACACTGGCCCTCGAGGTGGACAGGACCCCCACCCTAAATTCAAGCAAACTTTCACAAAAACTCTTTGAGTGTATTAGCACCTTGTCTCCATGCAGGCAGATAAGGTGATAAAAACAGAGAAAGAAACAACACAGTCAGTTTATTTACATTTAGGCATTTACTTGACGCTTTTATCCAAAGCGACTTACAATGTAAGGAGAACATAGAAGCAAAAAATGTATGATGCCGCATTGAAGGTAAAATTTTAACTAAGCCTTTTTGTCATTGTGTGCTAGACTCTTATTGTTAAGCACTCTGGAGAACAGACTGCTAAGGTGTAAATTGTTGGATCTGATGTTGAACGACGCGTGTTCTCAGAAGAGCCCCCTGTCCATGTCTCTAAGCTTGCTGCTGTACTACCTCCAGAACGCCACGCTGCCTTCAGACCCTTCTGTAATACAGAAAACATCATTACAGAGTATTAAAGCAGATTTTAATTTTGCATTAACGTTCTACATAACATATGAGCTGAACTGAACTCCCTGCATGTTGTGACAGGATAATGAAGAGAGGTGGAGAAAGTGGGAGGAACTCCTTCAACTTCTGTGGATGCTGCTGCTCAGTTATGAAGAGGTGGTGACAGGTAAACCTGTTTACAGCTAATGCAAAATTTCACACTGGTAGCGCAGATATATAATAGGATTATAGGACATTGAGAAACCGTGCTCTGCTGTAATTCTTTGTTTCGCAGGTCACTTACACTGTCCCATCACGGAACGTTTTGAAAGGACATGCTCTCCAGCATGGACGCGGAATGACCATGTGACGCGGTCGGCGGTTCGAGAGGCAGCAGAGATCTTCCTGTCTCGTGCCATGGAAGACACTGGTCATGATCTTCCCATGGAGATACAGGAATCACTGTCACAACTACAGGACCACATAACTGACATGTCTAGTGTTATTCAGATTTGTTAGATTTACATTTTAAATCCACATGTTTTATGTCTTTGGTCACCAACCTCACCAACTGTATGTCAGTGAATAAGTTGCATAAGATTTTTGTGTTGTTTGACAGCCATACAATATCAACAAATTTATGAACTTTGTGTGCAACATTATTGGCAGAAGATCAATACCTCAAAACTGTGCTTGTTTATCTTTAACAAGGTCCTGGAGACAATCATGAAGAAACATTTTTAAGAAATACCCAAAAGTATTTATTTAAAAAAAAAAATCAGTATCTGTTATCTGGAAAAGAAAAAAGACAATAAAAATAATCACTGAACAGGAGCAGCCACTTCATTAAATATCATGGCAGTGTAAATGATTTTCAGGGTGTAAACAATGCATTATAAAATATAAACACCATTACATACACAAATGCGTGTTTAAGTGCATGCCCAAGTTTTCAAAACATCTTTAAAAACATGACAAATTAAGTAGCCTTAGCAGGATAAGAATGGCTGTGTTTCAAAACCTTGTTAGCTGCCTACCTAAACAGTATCTTTGGGCATCGCTGATTCGATATACGTAGACAGCTCAAGAGATTTTAAGACACGATCTGTATGAAGCAGGCACATGGACCCTTGTTTTGGAAAACAGCACAACATCCTGATATAGCTGCACAAAAACCCTCCGCCATGAGTCTGCGCTGCTTCCCGTAGCTGCACAGCCGACGAACGAATGAATTAAAGCCTATTTTGCGACTTCAAGAGGTGTTATGCTATTGGAGGTACATTTAAAACATTATTTATAAAGCCTAGCGTCTGGCTTATCGTTTCAGGTCGTTTGCAAGTCAGCTATAGCTTAATTAGTTAGCCTGTATCTCTTTGTTCATATCCAGATTTATACAAACTAAAATTATGATTATTTTATAACCATTCGTACATTGTTAAGTGAATATCAAGTCGAGTTGTTAATTGATCTTATGCATGTGTTAACTGAGATTAAAAGCTTTCAGTACGCTGTAAGTTCACTAGCCTGTGGCTAACGCTGCTAGCAAGCGATGTTTTCTGTAAGCGAACAGACTTCCTGGTAAATACGCGTGTTGCTCTGTAAAAGTAAATTGAAGTAAATATACTATATAATATATAATATAATATATTGAATACAATATGTTACGGCTCTTTAGAGGTTGTGGTCCGATATTAATGAGTTTTAGTCTGTAGTTAGGCGTTGATAAGGTTTGTATTAGTGTGGTAAGGAACTAACTGTTGTTACTTTATGAAGGTGTTGTTTTGAGAGTTTCTGTTTATTTACTTTGAATTAAAGTTGATTATTGTCAAAACAAAAACAGCGTTTCAAAAACACTGAGGCTGCGTCTCAAAACTAAACAGCACTTTAAAGCGAACAACGATGTCCTGGTTGTCTTATTATACAGCTAACTGGGTTTTGAGACACGGGCAGTTTGTTGTGACTTTACATTATCTCATTTAACCAACGATTTTTTTTTACAGAAACAGTTGTGTTGGGTGTGTTTAGCATTTAGGTTGAAAACAAGAGTTTTATTTTACTGGGATTTTATAATTGAGCATTGAGATGTCTCAGTCAATATCAGGCCAGTCTTTCATGTAGTTTTGTTTTTGTCTGTCTCACAGTGGTCTAGGAATGCCCAAGGAGAAATATGACCCGTCTGATTCAAGGCGGATATACAGTATTATGTCCAGTGAGGAGGCAAACAATGAGAAAAAATCCATGTGGAATGGGCTTGAAATAACTGGTATGTTATTCTAGTTCTGGTTCAATAGGTTTCAAGTTTTATTGTCATTCCAGCAGTGAATATTGTGCAACGAAATGCAGATTTACCAGGTCTGCAGTCATTGTTTACAGACAAGACAAGGCACACTCCACAGATAACGTATATTTTTGTGTAATATTAATAATTTGAGTGTGGTGGTATTATCAGAAGCAGCAATAATGATAATAATGTAATTATGATTGATAATGTCATTATTAATGTACTGTTCACGTAAAAGTTATATTTTATGTGCATCTCAGGTAACGTTCGGAGTCTCAGCTCAGCCTTGTGGTCACTCACTCATCTTACTTCTCTCCATCTAAATGACAACTCCCTCTCGCGCATCCCCCCCGACATTGCCAAGCTGCACAACCTTGTGTTCCTGGACTTGTCATCTAATAAGATCAGGAGCCTTCCAGCAGAGCTTGGCAACATGGTGTCTCTCAGGTGAGTTGTTTGGAGCATAAGCTGCACACATTCTTTTTACGGTTCATTTGCTCCACTTAAAGGAAAGGAAAAACTGGTATGCTAGTTACCATCAATAACAAACTAGATCACTTCCATTATAACAGGATTTCCACACATAATCTAGCTTGGAAACAAATTTTAAACAAACACAATTTAGAAGTTAGGGAAGTTGTATAGTGAATATTATATTGTATGTTTCTTTCAGACTAATTCATAAATCCAGGCATTACATACCTCTTCTGTTTTCCACAGGGAACTGCTTTTAAATAACAACCAGTTGCGGGTTCTGCCTTTCGAATTGGGGAGACTGTTTCAGTTACAAACACTGGGCTTGAAAGGTGATTGGTTGTTGACATCCTGACATCATCGCTGTGTAAGGAATGTTTGCCACCGATGTTTCTCATTGTTTTTATTTATCTCTACAGGCAATCCACTTACTCAAGAACTTCTGAGCCTCTATCAGGAGCCAGATGGCACCCGTCGACTGCTGAACTATCTTTTGGACAATCTTGCAGGTGCTATCAAGCGCAGTAGGTGTCTCAGGCCAGAATTGCACAAGCATCTGCCCAATTCTTTCCATCCCCTTTCATACAAGTTCATAGAGTGTCATGATCGGTAATAACTGACTGTAGTAAGTGAAACAGTGAAGAATTACACAGCATTGTATTTGTTATTCAGCTTGTGTAGATGCTGATTTGCATTACACACTTTCTGTGCTCAGTCCCAACAGAGCAACCTCCAGCCAGATCCTGGATTGTTCTTCAGGAGCCGGACAGGACGAGACCAACAGGTAAACATTTCTTGGAAAAACAAAACTGAACATACAAATGGCAGAGAATGCTTTTCCAAATCTTCTTTTTTTTCTCCATCTTTGCACGTACAGCCCAGTTAACTGTAATGTGCTACAACGTGCTCTGTGATAAGTACGCCACACGCCAGCTCTACGGCTACTGCCCTTCTTGGGCCCTTAACTGGAGCTACAGGAAAAAGGTCATTATGCAGGAAATTCTCAGCTGCAATGCAGACATCATCAGCTTACAGGTAAAGAGAATTCATGCAGGCAAGTCCTAAATGGATTTTAAAGGTTAAAGGTCATTTTAAAGGTTTTTTTAGCAGTTCAGTGATGCACAACAGGTAGCTCTGAGTCGACACCTACTGTGCTGTTTGTTGGAGTTCATAGTCTGCTGTGCTATGCAGGAAGTGGAGACAGAGCAGTATTACAACTACTTCCTTGTGGAGTTGAGTAAACAGGGATACGATGGATTCTTCAGCCCAAAATCCAGAGCCAGAACCATGTCGGAATCGGACAGGAAACATGTAGATGGATGTGCAGTATTCTACAAAACTGAAAAGTGAGTATAGTTTCATTGTTTGCAGATTACAGTGTCATTGAATGCAATGTATTCTTTAAGAGGAGACGTGTCATACTGCACTTCATATAGCAGTGAATTCTTTGTTTGAATGGTTTCTAATGTTTGAATGGAATCTCACTGAAAAGATTTGTTTTCCTGCTGTTAGGTTCAGCATTGTGCAGAAACACACAGTAGAGTTTAACCAGCTGGCTATGGCCAATTCTGAGGGCTCTGAGGCGATGCTAAATCGAGTCATGACCAAGGACAACATTGGGGTGGCTGTGTTGCTGGAGCTGAGGAAAGAGTTAATGGAGATCTCATGTAAGTATCTGATAGGTTACTATTGGGATTTTGGGTTAATAAAAAAATTTCAGGTCATATGTATATCAAAGTTATAAAGAAAATCATTTTTTTCAAAAATGAAGCTGATTGTAAGAGACTTATGTGGTTGTAAGAGACTTATGTATAATTATGACAGAGGTTTTGTTTTTTCTTCTACAGCAGGTAAGTCTCTCCATGTGTCAGAGAAACAGCTCCTACTGGTGGCAAATGCTCACATGCACTGGGACCCAGAATACTCGGATGTAAAACTGGTGCAGACCATGATGTTCATGTCAGAGGTGAAGAATATCATAGACAAGGCCTCCCGCAGCCTGAAGCTCTCTGGAGAATCCAGTTCCATCCCTCTGGTGCTGTGTGCTGATCTCAATTCACTTCCTGACTCAGGTAGGCCTTTCTAAACTCTTAGACTTGATTGCATGTTTAATTTTCTCATTTCAGTTTGATAGAAAGGTGACTTTTTCACAGTACACATTGGGACATAAAGTAGGACAGGACTTAGGAAATAGGAACTGGATTTGTGAATGTTGCTAATAATATGATTTTTTCTATTCCAGTTTTGGAATGTGGATGAGACATGATAATGTGTTAATATTAATTGTAGGTGTGGTGGAGTACTTGAGCACAGGTGGAGTCGACAGCACGCACAAAGACTTCAGGGAGCTGCGCTACAGTGACAGCCTGACCAACTTCAACTGCAACGGCAAGAACGGCACGTCTAATGGAAGAATCACGCATGGTTTCAAGCTGAAGACTGCCTATGAGAACGGGCTCATGCCTTACACCAATTACACTTTTGACTTCAAGGTAAGGAAAATCAGCCCAGATTAACCACTGCTGTTAGTTCTGGCTAATGTTGCCAGCCATTTGTTTATCAGTGCATGTTAGAGCTTGTTTACAGAGCATTTGTCATTCTATGTTTGCAGATGTTCAGAAAGATTGTTAACATTTGCACTGTGTATTTAGTGTAAATTCATTGTTGTATTGGCTGTGGTGAAAGAAGGAAACAAGGAATGAGGGAAAAAATCCATATTTAAACTAGGCATGTTCAGACTTGGTCCTAGAGGTCCACTGTCCTACGGAGTTAAGGTCCAACTTTCCTCAACACACCTGCCTGGAAATTTCTAGTCTGCCTAGTAAGACCTTGATAATTGGGGTTGGAGCTAAACTCTGCAGGACTCCGGCCTTTTAGGAGCAGGATTTTATACCCCCTGTTCTAATCTTTAGAACAACAATGGCTCTGATGCTGTTGCACTCCTGGCTTTTGTTAGTTACAATTTCTTTAGCTTCTTCAAGCTGTGTGGCCCTGCCCACAGTGCAACATCTTGGTTTAAAATCCAATTAATTAGTTATGAAACCTGACAGGTTATACTCAGAAAGAGCATTTTAAATGCTCTTCGTGAGCTTTAGTGACAAATCTTTTCAAGTACGCAAACCTTGAAACTCCTCCCTTTTTGAACCCCATTTAGGGTGTCATTGACTACATCTTCCACTCCAAGCCACAGCTGAGTGTGCTGGGCGTCCTGGGACCATTGGACACAAACTGGCTCCTGGAGAACAATATCAGTGGTTGCCCACACCCCCATATCCCCTCTGATCACTTCTCTCTGTTTGCACAACTGGAGTTGGTCCTGCCTTATGTTTCCTCTCTGAATGGAGTCCACTTACCTGGACGCAGGTAGTGAGTCCTTCTGGCCAGTGGTGGCGCTGCAGAATCCAACTCTCACAAGTTTTTCTGAAAACATACTGAAAACGATAAAACCTCTAAGCAGTTTCTTTTCATACATTTGTTTTGTTTCCTCTCGTCTCTCCTTATTAATTTTAAGGGTCCAAACATGTTTGTATTTGTCAGGGATATTTTTTTTATTAAGCTATAATTTTTTGTAGAAGGATTTTTGTTGAATTGCTCCTTCCCGTTAGCTGTGTTGATTTTATACATCAATATATATTTATATGAAGATGAGGGTAACGAACTTGGTCACACACTCAAATGGTTTAAATGCGTTTTAATGCCGTTCATGGCCAGTTATAATTTGATTCTGTGAATAAGCTTTTAACACCCCCCTCGTACTTAGCTCAGGCACAATAGAATTTATTATATGAAGTGATTCGGCACACAATGCCTTTATTTCTTTATACAAGTAGCAACAGGTGCATTTTAAATTCAGAAACATTAAAGTATTCTGCTTTTAAAGTACTGATTTTGAACAGACACTTTGCTTTGAAGTTATAGCTCACTTCATATAGACTTTTGAGTGAGTGACCAATATGTTGCAGATCAAACTCGGTAGTGAATTCAGTCCCCAGCAGTGTAGGAAAGTGGAAGTGAGCTTTTCCACTTGTGTGGTGCTGAAACTTGCTTTCCATTGGTGCTGCATCTTTCAGCGTTTTATTGTCTCAACAATGGTGGAATATTCAGAACAGACTTAAGCTAAGCTATTCACAGTTATGGAATGTTTTACAAGCTTAGGTAGCGTAAGAAGCATTTGTTATTCTGTTTCTCTGTGATCAGGTGGTGGTGGAAAGTTAATTTTGCAGAACGTAAACCAAATTTTAGAAAGACTTAATTTAGCAGCACTTCTTTTTGCACACTATCGTTTCAACCCTTTTTACAGAGGCAGGCTCTCTTTAGTTCCTTGTCTGATGGGCTTTGTGAATAATTTAGACTTTGCTTGATCTCTGGTTGTGGCTATAAACGAGAGAGATTTTTTTATTTTTATTAAGGGTGGTTTTATAGAAGAACTAACTAACAGGGACTCTTTAAGCCAGCAATTTCTCACTGTATTAGACTAACTGAGATCACCCATTCTATTTACCATACACACACTCAAAAGATCTGTAGCACTTGAGGCTAGTATTGGTCAGATTTAGCTGTAAATTCCCCATATACTGATCTTCCCAGGTCTTTAATCTGACCTAATCTGACCTTTAAGTTTGACATTATTCTTTATGAGCCAAATAGAAGAAAACCTTTTTTTTTTTTAAATGTTTTGTACTATAAATTATGATCCAATTTCAGAATGCAATTGAATAAAAAGCTGCAGTTCTATCAAAATGAATCAAACTTACCAGCTTGTATAAAAGACAAAGAGGTTGTTCCTGGTTCTCGCTGTCATACTTTTGCACTTAAACTCATTTTGCACTTTTGTTTTTTAGTATAGTAATTTATTTCCTGTTGTAGCTTTCAGCACACATTCTTTGGTATTTTCATACTTTGGAAAAGCAATTTTGTTGTGTTCATCCACTCATCATGCTGTTTTTCAGTGATGTAATTGCAAAATTTCATAATATTCCATCTTTCAGTGAGAAGTCAAATCAATGAGGCTCCTGCCATTTCATTGTAAGCAGATCTTACTATCGTGAGTCTGTGTAGCTGTATTTTACTCTCCCTTTGTGAGCAACTCTACAACCTCTTGTCATTTAAAGAACTTCACTGTTAATGTTGTAGTACTACCAGAATTGAATAAACGACATGTTCCGCATCGTTATGATGTTAAGAAGTCTAAACAAAATCAGGTATAGGAGGACATTTTTTATTACAAATGTTTTTGATGCCCATTTATCTGCATTTAAAGCCAAATGTCTAAACATTGTAGTTTGTATACCACACCAAACATTCCAAAACCAAAAAATTCCAGGCTATATTGTGTAATCTGGTGTGCTTTAATATTTCTATCTATATTTGCTCATAATCTCTCTTATATGGCCAAAATCTTCACTGTGTAGTGCCAGTTTGATTCTTCTGTGAAGCCAATCAGAAAAGTTTGATTTTCAACTTCTGCATTTTGTTGAAGTAGGTAGTTGAATGTTATTTTTTTACTTTCCTGTGCTCTCCATAACTTTAGTTAGGAGCCTTTGGACCAAAATATAATCTTTAAGATTTTGTAAATGAAACATGGTCTATTTGTGGTGAGGTGTCTTAGCACTTGTATTTCTGTATTTTGGTTCACTAAACCTATTTCTGCATGACCATCACACATTTACACATTTAACATGTGATACATCTGTTTATTTCAACTATGCAGACATATTGATTTTAAGTCATTCTTTTAACTGTACGAACCGTAACAGTTGTTTGTTATCGGGCCTCTTTACAATATATTTTGTTTTATCTTATTAAATGAATTGTTAATAGTGTTATAGTAGAATTGAGATTAGCTTTTGTAAAGTGTGAATAAAATGTGTAATGCATATTTCCTTTCTACAAAACAAATGGTGTGGTGTGTGTGTATATAATGAATTCTCTTACATTATTGATGTTTTCTTTACGCTTTATCTGTTTCAAAATTAACATTTATATTTTTATGATTCTGAGATCAGAGCAGGTTCCATCTTCACAGACTGATGTCAAATCATGATGTTTTGTTAGTGGCCACGTACTGTGTTGTGAAGACAGGATAGTTTTTGTCCAGTTTGATGAAGGGTCATTAACTGCATGGTTATGTATTTAACTTGATATTAGTGTGTATCAATTGGCGATAAGTGGTTGTCCCCAGGGTTTACTACTAAAGTTACAGAAAAATAGTACTGCCCATGTAGATAACTGGAGACTGAATTTAGAGACCTTTGTGGTTCACTGATTTTTGTTTTCATCAGTTCATTAGATAGTTTTTTTTTTTTTTGTGCCCCTGATTTTCTCAGACATAGATCTTAAAAGGTGAAGTGTGTTAAACTATGATGTTAAAGTACTTTCTTGTATCCCAGCTTAATGTGCAGATAAAATTAGGATGTAATCAGTAGGTTAATTCCCCACTTTGGTTCTGTGATGCTTTAAAGTTTGTCTAAAAGGCTACATTGGCTCTACAATTTTTGGGCTGGACTATCTATATCTGCAATCAATAGCAGAGAAACTTAATTTTTCTCAAACCTCAGGGTTTGGGTCAATTATTTTTTCCTTTATAACGTAACAAACCTTTCCAGCATTCATTTTTATTATAAAACCTCCTGCTGCAATAAAATTGATAATGGTTTAGCTGGAATCTTCGATTTTTACCTCAGAACTCTTATGTTTCACGATTCAGCAATGTTTGTAGTAATTTCTCTGTACTAATACATTCTGTGTATATACCGCCATAAGCCATTATGTAATACATGGGATGAACTCTTGTTTACCATTTAAGATAATGCCAGCAGTGATAAACAACAAACATTAAAAAAAGCTTTTACATTATTCAATGAATGTTCAATCTAATAAAATCCAAAACCGGCAGCTCTTTTTAAAGAAGTCGTCTCTGGAAAAAGAATGGTAAACTATTTTCTGTCTGTTCTCTGTATTCTTAGTTCTACAGATCTGTACATAGTTTCCTTTACACTACTGTATTTTCCTATCTATGATTGATAATAAATTCTTTCTGCTTCTTGACCTGCTATATTTTTCTTCATTTCCTTGGAAATGTGTAGATGTTCTCTGTTGTTTGTATTTTGACACTGCAGGAAGGTATTAAAAATACAGTGTTAAATGTTGCTGTTAGGTTAAGATACAATAATTCTGTAAAGATTTAATAGTGTTGTGGTGTACTTTTAAGAATGATATTTTGGTATTTCAATTCTTTGAAGTAGCTTATTATCCACAAGGGGGAGCCATATAATCAGAAAAGACCACAATAGCCCAAAAACATTTGAAATATGATCGCACAGTACACAAAACAGCATTGATCTCATAATCTGTTTGTAAACATGCAATATACAAAAGTATATACCTTGAAAACCGTCAGATCTTGGCATTGGTAGTCTATATTTGTTTTTCTATCCAGTATTCTTCATGCGCAATCTTACTTTTTTTAGAACACTGTACTAAACTTCTTAATTCTTTCATTTCAGCTACTGGCACCACAAAAAAGTCTTAAAAAACAGTTTTAAATATTAAAGGCAAGGCAAACTTTTCCAGAATTATTTTTGTTTTGCTGGTTGATAATCTCTTCACATCCTGATAGCAATCACTAGTAAAGTGGTCTAAATAAATAAATATTTATATTTTGTGGAAGGCGTAGGACCATATAATATTTGTCTAACCATTTTATTCGGTCCGAATTCATTGGTAGGATGGCCTACTTGCCTTTCAAACTATGTATCTACATACCTCCCCACACTATTGGAGGAGGTGTGGCTTAGGAGAGCGCTCTATGCTAGCCTTTCTGAAACTGTCTATTGTACCTTTTCATAGTCAAATCATGAAATAAACCTCTTCAAATATACATTTTTTGACATACAGTTGCAATTCTATTTAGTGAAACAGTCATTTTAGTTTTTAACCAAACCATTATTAATAATTCCCCACAATCTAACTAGGGATGTGATGTCCTTGGCAATTATTTAATTATTTAATACAGAAAATCAGGCACTATACTGTATTCATCAAAATATACAATGACCATGAAGACATTTTTCCTGTGGAAAATATATATTATTGAACTTAGAATTCACAGCAGTTATAATCTGTAAAAGGAGCAAAGCTCTATTATAATGATGATTGTGAAAAACAACTAAAATTCATGGAACACAGAAACACACAGAAACGGTTAAATTTCAGTCAAAGTAAAAGCACATAATGGGTGTTTATTTCTTCTTTATTTTGTCTTGTCGTCCGGCTTCTATTTTGGCTGTACCTTCCTCTTGCTTTGGGAACTTTCATCTTCCAGCAGCATATCTAGATGGTTGGAGAGTCCAGTGTTTGGGGGCTGCTGGTTTGCACTGACGTGGCAGGTTCAACATCCTGCTAAGTGTTTGCAGATGTGTCACACTCGTTAGCGTCCTTTCTGTTTCTTTCCTCGGATTACAAAACACCATTGCACCTGACCACAATTCATACAGAGGTCTGTGGAAAACATGACAGACTGTCTTCATTTATGATTAAATGGTCTCAAAGAGCCTCTTCAGACATAAAACATACCAATCTTTTCAGAAGCAAACTAGGCCAAGTGTGTGAAATGGGGAGCCAAAGCTAATTTTAGCAACCACAAATAAAATGATTTATTTATTGTATACAGGAGTGTCCAGGAGTCTGATTCCTCTGAAAATGTTATAATTTTCAGTAATAAGCATAAGCATTAGCATAACTTGAGTGATGTCTTAATATTTGGTTTGTCCTCCTTTTGCTATAATGACAGAATGTTCTAAAGAGCATCTTGTGTGCTTCAATGAAACCAAGGACATTTGACCTTTTGTACAAGGGATGTAACATGTTCAATGTCACAGATCTGCTTATTTGCTTAGGGACATAGAAATACTGCAGAATCATAACTATTTTCATCATAACAGATTTTCAGTGTAGTCTCAGCTTTTGCTCCCGTTGTAGATATAAAATGATCAAGCATTAAATTTATTTGAAATCATATGCTAGTGTGAATTTCATTGGTTTTGTTATTCCTTTTATTATTATAGACATTAAAGATGAGTCTTTATCAAGTGATTTATCATGCTTGTTTATATCAAGGGAAACAACTAGAGTTTATAATGCAAGCAGTAAGAGCTTTATAGACACTTGAAAACATTACATAAATGTTTAACTGATATCCCATCAGTTATTTAATTGTAAAAATATGTTTACAGTGCCTTCATACAAAGTGACTGAAAAATCTACTTAGTGATTATCTGAAACGAAGCATAACTGCAATATTGTAATATTGTAATGAGCATCTCTAAGGTCACAGATGGCATTTGCCAGTGATGCTAATAAATGTTAGACAGATAAAAAGGTCTTATTTTTAATTATCAGTGTTGAGGACCCTGCCTTCCTCGTGATGGATCTGCTATGCCGTTGTCTTGGTAAAGAGGGCCACCTGAACTTTGGAGGATTAGCCGTTGTCAAGGGTGAGCCAGGCAGACTTGCTCTCCACGGCAACCATGAAATTAGATGTGAAATACAAGGGTTTAGGTAGCCTTGACGACCACAAACAACAGCTGAGGCTTTAAGGGGCTTCCAATGGCGCGACGCCTGTTCTCAGAGAGCTTAAATGTCTCATCTTCACCATGAGCTCCCTTCCATTTCTCTGTTATGACAGATGATGGCCCAGTGGTCTTCTTCATACCAACACCCCCTTAATCCATCCATTCATCCGTCTATCTACTCACCCTTCTCAGAGTTCCATAAATTCCTTCATCTTTTCTAGTCATGTTTATTGTTCATGAAGGAGTTCTGTAGACCATGTATGAGATCAGAAGATCCTAAGCACTCACCCATCTAACAATTTTATTTTGTAAGAATGTTTCCATTAATGTTTCCATTAATCAACAAAAAATGTTATCTAAATGTTCTAGGAACATTCAAATTGTTACGTTTTTAGACGTATTAACGTTATTGCTTGGTAATAGGCAATAGCATTATAATAGGGAATAATAAATAATAGGCAATAATAAATCGTTATTTAATTGTATAATTCTGTAATGTTTTTTAAAACATTCCAGAAAGAACTAAATAACATTTTTGATTTATGCATATTATATGTGAGGCTGACGGTGTAATAAGCAATTTAAACTCTGCCTCCATCATTGGGCATTTAACATTGTGTTGATGATATATGCTGGCCCAATCCTAGCCTTAGCCTCAGATGCCACGCCCACAGACTGCACACAGTTTCTTTACTGACTGCCTGAAGCATGTTGCACATGTGGCAAGAGCTGGATGAATTTGCTAGTTCCAATCTGATTGGCTGGTTCTTCTCAACCTTAGAGAGGTCTAGAACATGTGTCTAGTACATGTGGAAGCAAAGTTGTGTTTACAATGTTTATATGTTGATAGAATAAAAGCTTTTGAAGATTGTAGAATTAATTGCTAGCATTGTCAGACATCTTTAAGGATAATCAGAGTTTTGTTTGAGGCACTTAGTAAACTAGATATCTAACAGCTGTGTTTATGAATGTATGGTAAATTTACTTTCATATTTTGTAACTGTGAAAAGAATGACCAATAATCATGTGGCTAGACTTTATACAGTTACTGTTTTTATGTGGTGCAGATAAACAAGCATGTTTACTTATTTACAGTAAAATACATAGTGCTGTTTCAATGTATGTTTCGTTCATTACTGATGTTACAGCTCATGCAGTACTTCTTATATATATATTGATCAGGGCAGATAAATATAGCCTTACACTACATATTAATAGAAAAAGATACTTATGATATTGATCACTAGATTTGGCAGCACACAAATACAGTTTGTTCAAGGAGGATTTGCTGTTGTTACTATGGTTACCTAATGAGGGTCCTTTTAGGACATTGCACTGGAATTTGATTGGATAAGGTCTTTGTAACCAAATTAAAGGAAGCACTTGACCATAATGTTTAGCAAATGTGCCTCCACTTCTCCACCATATCTCACTCTGCAGCTATTTTAAGCAAGTAATAGAATTTTGATCTGTATGTACAGCCAGAAGTATTTAAATAGACAGGAGACTAATTTGTATCTTGTCGGTCAATTTCACAATTGTTTTGGTTTTTATAACCCTAGAAATGTAATCATTAAACTAAACAGATACTGTAGAATTTGAATACAGATTTTAACAGCCCCAATTAACACATAACATAGCTATTCGGTGACAGATTCCTTAATGTACTTGTAAAGTGACACGCTGGCCAAGTACGGTGACCCATACTCAAAATTTATCCTCTGCCTTACCCTATCTAGTGTTCATACATTTTAGAGTAGTGAACACACAATGCAAACCATAAATACACACTCAGAGCAGGGGGCAACACTGTGGTGTCCAGGGAGCAATTGGGGGTAAAGTGTCTTCCTCGCGGGAATCAAACCGACAACCTTCTGGCAGACTCTAACCAGTAGACATAACAGTAGACCATAATAAATATCTCATAGCCGGTTTGTCTATTCTGTATTCAGCACTATAGACGACTATTTAGCATTCACTGTCCAAGACCCACAGACAAGTTTCAGGGTCAACTGAAAACAAGAGCCCACTGTTTCATCTTTCTCCATATCATCAGTCTGTTTAGTGTTTTTTGACTTTTTTTCCAAGTCTGTCTCTTTTTACAAGGCTTACTGGGAGACAGATGTCATAGTTTTTAGTCCTTGCACATCGCTGCAACATTTTACAGAAAAGTTATTCAGATTTAAATGCAGCTTTTTAACATAATTTCCACAGAGTCTGTTGTTTTCTCAGCACATTAGAATAAAAAAATAGCATTACTGTCATGTAACATATTTTGACATATACTGCCAGTCAAAGGTGTGGACACACTTGACTAAATCTGTTGGCATTATTTTAATAACAAATAAATAATTTTTTTTTTTAACAAGTTAGGGTGGGTAGCGAAGGAAAAACATTATACAGGTTCCCTCTGACACAGTTTAAAATGTATCCCAGAATGCACCTCATGAAGGTGTTTGAGAGGATACCCATAGTGTGCAAAAATAGGTGCAGAAAAAACTAGAATATAAAGGTGCTAAGGACATTTTAATTTGTTTAAAGTTTTTCATTATTAAAATATTATGATTTCATAGCAGTAATGACATTTCTATTGTTCAAACAAAGAGTAAGTGTAGTCAGACTGGTAATGTTTATCATACAGTAGATGCTAGATGTTAATCTGTATGCCTTAGGTTGCATAAAGGAGCTTTGCAGCTATTTCTTTGTCACCTTGTTTGTTCCTAAAGCATGTTTAATGTATATATGGTTTGTATAATGTATAACGGGAAGCACAGGCAAAAACCCCACCTGTAGATATCAACAACAGTACATAAAGGTCATACACTGTTTTACATGATGAAAGACACAGTTAAAAATGTCTGTTACGTAACGCCAAAATCTTTGAATCTTCAGTGTTTGTGAGCAGCATTCTTAGAAGAATGACAACAAACTCCAAGCTGAGGTCACTTAAAGCAGTGTGTTCAATTAACTTGAGTGACAGTGTTTGTTCCCAGCAGCTTGAACTGATGTTTCAGAGGAGATTGGAACTGCTGCAGCAAATGTCAGTGAACATTGTAATCACATGTCCATGTCTGTCATTATATCCATGAGAAATATAGACTCACAACACAAACCAAGTTCTTCACCTGTCAGGTGAGATTTGTGCAGTACAAGCAAGACTTATTGGTTGTCTTTATAAATAACATTTTATATTTAATGCATTTTTGAAGCTATTTTAATGTTTTATTGTTAAAAAAACAGCAACAAACAACAAAGTTTTTTTTATGTTTGCTGTTAATGAATTTGAATGTACATGTACAGTATGGAATATACAGTAACTAAATGTCTACTTTTGTGTTTTATGGAATAATAAAACATTCCAGTTTGGAAAGACATAGTTTTCATGTTGTGAATTAGAATATTAATTCCTTTATGAAGTTAAAGAACTGTGAAAAGGTAAACAACAAAATGTTTAGTATTATTAAGTTTTAAAATATTTTGCTGATGCTTGAATAAGTAAAACACATACTTTTTTATCTCCTAATTCCATAGTGCAAACCAATATAGTAAAAATTTAAAAGGACCAGTGATCCAATTAAAGCAAATACAGTTATAAAACATGAACCATAAATGGCACTACCCCAGAGAATATCTCTTTTTCTAAAGGTTTGGTTTCAATGTAGAGTAAGAGGAAAATGAGTTTTTTATCTAATCATTTTAGGATAATGTCATAATTTATTGTGATATTAATGTTGGCCAATTTGGACACATATAAAAGTTTTAAGAATGATATATGTGGTTATTTGATGGTGTTTTATAGATGGGAAGTAGGTATATTAAAAAACGTTAGTACTATCACTTTGGAAATTACATATACCAACTTTGACAAATGTCTGAAAAAATAGCAAGACAAGTGCAATATTTCACAGCATTTTAATGTGTGAGGTCCCTGTGCTAAAATAAATCTTGATCACACAGCATTTCCATCATCATGCTAAGCAGCACACATATAATAATCATACATTGCAGGAAGATTAAATTATTAAATCATTTTACTAACTGATGCTGTGCAATCCTCCAGTATAATGATTTTTCATTGTCATTCATTAATTCTTGATGAAACTGTCATTGTGCCTGTCATTGAAACTTTAGGAAATCAGATCGGAAATGAGTGGCTGAACAGGATTGAAATATTCAGTAAGGTGGCAAAGCTTTCCTACCTGCTGTCATCACACACCTAGGCTTACCCCACTTGTTTCTATGGAAACGCCTGAGGAAAGAAAAGAAGATACAGGGACAGGGATGTTTGTAAACTGGAACATCAGGTCACCTTTGTGTACACTGGTACACATACACGCTTTCAAAAAGAAAGGCTTTATTTAGTCGGTCAATGTGATCACAGAGTAATACTCAGTCAAGGAACCTGTCATACCAAGATTATTTCAAAACAATTTTGTTATATTTTTTTCTGTTGTTGTAAATAATTAATGCAAAATGTTCAATCGACTTCAATCGTTCTGCTACAGGAAAAATGTGACACAATGCTATAGGAAAGACCAGGGCTGGTTGTCACACAGAGGTTTTGTGTCAGTAACTATTATTAGTTGTGTCAAAAGCATCTAAATTGGCAAAACAGATTGGCAGGTCCCACCCCAAACTCACACACAGACTGGGCCAATGCTGTTTGAGGCCCAGGAGGAGTCACTCAAACAGATTTTTCCACTAGTGGCACAGTTTACTTTAAATTCCACAGGTTAATTATAATATCTTAAAACATCCAAGGGGCAGTTGTGGTCTATTGGTTAAGGAGTCAGGCTTGTAATCGGTAGGTTGCTGGTTCGATTCCAGCACTGGCAGGTAGCAACTGAAGTGCCCTTGAGCAAGACACCTAACCCCCAATTGCTCCCCGGGCACTGCAGGGATAGCTGCCCACTTCTCTGGGTGTGTGTGTGTTCATGACTTGCAGTGTGTGTTCACTCCTCATGAAGGATGGGTTAAATGCAGAGGTCACATTTCGGTTATGGGTAACCATAACTGACAAATACATGTTACTTTACAAAGGTCAACAAATCTCTACAGACTCATCTTCAACAGAACTCAACATGACACAAGACTGATTTTTCTGGCCCTCTTCTGTCCTTCCTTCATGGGTCTTTTGTACAGGTGGCACCTCCATCTCTACCACGATCTTTAGATAGTACTCTTAAAGAGTACTAGTGTGTGTGTGTGTGTGTGTGTGTGTGTGTGTGTGTGTGTGTTCTTCTTCTCCAATGTTCTGTGACTCTGTGACTGATGAAAAGACTTCATTATCAAAATGTCAGCTGGGTTCTGGCTGGATTCTGAGTCCAGTCTACCCATCCTCCCCACCTGCCAGCTCTGTGTTTCTATGTTTCTTTTGCTCATGACCCACACAACTAGACATCTTGAGAATTTATTAAGCTTGAAGTGACAGGAAGGAAAGATGAAGTGAGGTTATGTGGGGTAACCAACTCCACTTATGTGTCAAAATCAGGGTTAACACCAGAAGATGACTCGGCTAACATATCTTCAATATTTTATTTTTAGGGAGAAAGTTCTAAAACTCATGTAAGATCAGCTGATACAGTTTGGTTATGTTTAAAAAGTTTTTACATTAATATTTAAATTGCATTTCCAATTCATTACCTCTTTATCATAAACAAGCATATTTAATTGGACCATGTTGTAATGGATTTGATTATTAATTTAATTATAAATTTGAACCATATAAATTTGTCACAGGGTTAATTTGGGTTGGCTAACTCCTTAGTGGCTCTCTGGAATACTTGATTCTGATTGGTCAGTTGAGGCATTCTGTGGTCACACATAAGGCATCTTTGAATGTAGCCTGGTTTTGATAATTATATATAATGCATACACTTAATAAACCTTAACAAAAACAGCAGAACACCTATTAGTGTATGTCAAATATCTGTCCAGGGTTGTATAATGGAGTGTTTCCTGCACAGTTTTTTAAATGCAACATCCATAAGTTCTGTGTTCTATATTTCTTCACATTACCTACTGTATTAATTTCTCACTTCTAATGACACATTTTTTGTTTCTTTGTTGCTTGTTAATGTGTCAGTGCCAATTAACATTATGCAACAACTTCTTTGCTCCAGTTTGTTTATGAATCTTTTCACAAAACACCATATGTTATTTGATAATGGTTATTCCTTACAGGTGAACAGTGTTACAGTGTAATTTTGAATCGACAGATTACACATCGATGTTGTTAAAAAAGACACCTATTTTTGTCACCTTTTATCTGCCAGCAAAATTCCTGTATAATAAGAATGTTTTGATGATTTTGAAGCTGATTGCTATGAAGCACTGAAGTAGCAATTTATGGCATGCATGTTGCTCTGAGAAACATCTAGAGCCTCCGGCCTTCAGCGTTCCACAGATGTTTAAAGCTGTGACTGTTGCAGTGTGTCTGCTTCTATCAACGGATGCAGCCAGCGAGACAGGCATGGTGCTCATTCTCTTGTACTCTAACTCTATGTGTTTATCTGGAACCCTGGTTCTGGCACAGGTCTTCACACATGGAAGCACTCAGGCGCTGATACAGCGCATATGGGATCCAGGCAGTTTGGCCTAACTTACAGGATCACAACATGTTATCGTAGATTGGAGAAATCAGACATAGAGAGTTGACTAATGGTGACAGAAAGAAAAATAACTGTGGTTTTTATTTAATGGAGACAGATTGATAACAGTGGGGGTGGGGGAGTTAGATATAAATATAATGTTTGTGCAAAACCATCTGGTATTGTTGCCTGTTTGTCAAAAACATAGAACAAGTGTTTTATATGACTTTACACATTTTATAATTTTTTTAAATAGTTCTGAACTGTGATTGGATGAGCCATGTTTGAAGCATATGTGAAATGTTGATAAACACACACCTGTGATCTCATTTTCACGTTAATGTGTCACTATGGATTATGTGTAAAATAACTTTTGCTTGTGGTAAAATCACTGTAACATATATGGGCTTATGACCTCTTACTGTACATTGCTTTGATTTGAATCAAATGTACTGTATATATACATTAATGTATATGATTTTAAAGTATATGTGCTAGATAATCAATGTTATTTGCTTATTCTATGAGTGATCCTAATGTTTGGATCCTAATATATATATACTGGAGCTTGAGGAAAGAGATTCCATTACTCACTTTCATTTCAAACTACCCTTCAAATAGCCTGACACTCCCGCAATGTCTTTAAGAGACATAAATAAATGCCTGGAATTTACTGAATATGTACAGAAAAGTTTAAAATTTTTGACTGAGGAATCAACTCTTTATGAGCACAATAAATACACCAAAACAAAGTACACAACACATTTTTGAGGGCACATTGTTTGTTGACCACTAGAAGAATGGCAGAAGAGCACATAATTCCTGTTCTATTTAAGATCGGTCATGGTCCAGCCTGTGGAGTTACCAGATGTCTGTTTTAGTTTTAGGTTTGAGGTTGTGGAAAGTTTTATATATATTTATTCTATTTCAGACCTGTGTTCTCATTTTCAGTTTCTGAATTGACTGTGAAATCGCTTTAAACCTTCAAGTAATGTCCAATGGACAAAAATCCACAATAAAGTTACAAGAACGTTTACAATATTGTTGATTAACAATAACACAACCGCATCCTGTTTTGCAGGCTGGAAAATGGAAATATGACCTAGTTTAAGAATCTGGATATAAAATAGATAAGATTTTATGATGAAACAGTTCAGTTTATTTATTACCTTACATACTGTTTTCAGATAAAATCTAAGAACTGGTTCTCTGTGAGACCCTTTCTGATTTAAGTTCAAAGATTATGAGCCGAATGAATCAGTGCAGTCATATTTTGATTCCGTCTGTTTGATCAGTGCATTGAGACTTCATTAAATCCCAATGTAAAGGTATGGACACCCTTGCTTATCCTTTCATTTAGTATTTGTTGGTTTTAGATTATGTGAGGAAGAAATAATTCTGAACTT
>JAZGTK010004182.1:0-25203 GCA_036877625.1 Ambastaia sidthimunki | reverse complement strand
GTACGCCAACTTTCTCTGTATATTTGGCAATTATAACCGTGTGTATTCACATCAGAGCCTCTTCCCATTGAAATCCCTGAAAATCACAAGCGGTCACAGGAGACGGGTCTGAGTTGCATCTAAATAGAAGATGTAAATGGCAATCTTTCTTAACTTGCATTACTTGAAAGATGTTAATGCCCAGTGTCTCTCTCTCTCTCTTTCGCTTTCGCTTGTCATTAGCATCTTTACATCACTTACATTAGGCACTGATAAAGACCATGTGCAGTTGGCATGGCAACCAGCATAAAGGTATTGAGGAATGAGGGTTTTCAGTCGTGAAACTTTAGACAAGCATGTCTGTTTCTTAACATAAAAGGGAACTCAAAAGTTGATGCAGGATCTTTTTGGTTTGCTCAGTGTCGGAGTTTATTTCCCTAACCCTGTTTTAGTGCTACAGCAGCCCTACTGAAGACAGGCCATTGCCGCTTTCATAGGCTTTCAAATGGGCGGCCTGTGAAATACATCTGACCCCTTCAGACCAGCACAATAATTTTGTGAGAAAGCAAAGTCTACAGAACTCTTTGGTCTGTTTTCCTTTATATTTGTACCTGAGAGACGTATTTGTCTTTGTGCTTGCCAGTGTACAGGAATAAACACATTTAAAGACCGATCCACTTTCAGAGTGGCAATAAATGCCAGCTCCCAGCCACAGGGACAGGACAAATGAGTTTGCGTTCACAGCCCAGGGCTCTCAAGCCATGACCTTAATGGACCTCCTCAGAGGCCGTTTGAGTTTATATTGAGTTTGTGATAGACCAACTAACCTCTTACTCTTTTAGACCAAGCATTCAGCAAAATGCCAAACATGTGTTTTATCTTGATTTATGATCTTTGTTGTGTCTGTGTGTAGTCTCTTTCCCAGCAGAGGCTTCTAACCTGGTTGTCAGTTCTTGAATATGTGGAGGTTTTTACTGAAATGGGGGCCTCCAAGCTGTGGGGGGAAGCTGGACGCTGGCTGGTCATTGTTCTTATTCAAATTGCCAAGTAAGGGCCGTGTTGAGGTGTTTTTAAGGATAGTTCACTCAAAAATATACATTTAGCTTGTCGTCATTTACTCACCCTTATGTCCTTCCAAACACTGTGAAACCTCTGTAAACTATAAAAGTATTCTGTATGACTTGAGTGCTACACTTTCAATTCTGATTCTCCACATATTTATCCACATTTTGAACTGTTACTGTGATATAATCACATTATCACCATCTTTGCGGTGTCCTAATTTCTGTTCTTGTCCTCTCTTTGTGCTACATTTTTCCATTCTCCTGTGTTCTCAGAGCGATACTGCGCTGTCTCCTGCTTTTCTGGTACAAATCAGGCATCCAGACATCGCCGCCTATAATTCCTCTCGACAGGGATTCACAGCTCTGTAGTGAAGGTGAGAGATCACACATGTATGGTTGACCTCGAAAGAACTGCATGTTGATGTGGCCTCTGTATCACTCAGTGAAAGCTCAAAGCATGTTTCTTATTTTCTGTCAGTTGTGAGAATCCATATATATCCACACTCACCTTGCATTGTGAGGGTGACTATAGCTGGTTACAGATACAAGCATAAAGCCAGATGATGTCATCACTCTCCTGTTTGAATGGCGAACATACTATGGAAGTGTGTTATGTCATTGTGTAACTGAGTTCAGTGATATGTAGGGCTGGGAGAGGACCTGCAGGTGGCTCAGGGGAGGTTGTCTGTTCCTGTCAGCATATTGAGGATTCTTTAGGATGTGAAGTGTCTGCTATAAGTGGCCATTTCCTCTGCTCGGCACTCATGCATTGATCTTCCTACACAGAGCAGAATACTGAAGAGGAGGACACTGCTTTTGTGGGCCAGCGTTCAGGGAGAGTGATACGACCACTGGGAAACAGTAAGACCTGGAGATATGTCACTTCCATATCTTATTTTCTTTGAAACCCATAACTCACCAGTATTTAAAACGGGGTTAAGCACTCATAAGAAAATCCTCTCCTGTTGCATGAAGGGTAAAATGGGGTAAGATGTGCCAATTATAGGTAAAACTGATATGGCTAAATATGTACTACAAATAAATACATCATGGGGCATAAATATGGCCTTAGAAACTACTTCAATTAGTAAGTACTTAGTATTAAACTGTGTAAGTTGTTTTTTCTTTGCCTTTTCTGTAGCGCCATCTTTGCAGTCTCGCCTTTGGGGTCTCCCTTGGACAAAGACAACAAGCAGCAATCAGGAGGAGCTTCACCCGAGCCCCACCCCTCTTGGTCTTCAGGAAACAATTGCAGAGTCCCTGTTCATCGCACGACCCCTCGTTCATTGTATCCTTTATGCAGTTTCATGTTTATGCCAATTTTCACAACAGTTACAGCCTAGGGTGTAGGAGTTTGCTGACATGTTGTCAATGCTGATTGGCTGATAAAACAGGATGTGCACAGTTTTTGTATAAATGCTGATGTTGTGATTTAAACGATTCAATATACTGGTTACAGTCTCGTCACACAGATGATGAAGTTGTTTGAATATTTTGTCGGTTTGGCATCCATAATCCTTAACATTTCTCAGTGTCCTGTCTTGGGCTTTGTGGAAAGCGTTCCTGGAAACCGTGGATCATCTCTGGTCTCTTAGAGATAACCAGGTACAGAATGATTTTCTTATCTCTCTCTCTTTCTTGTTTGCCATTTTTCTTGGCATGTGAAGATCTGAAGAAGTTTAAACTGGTGCTGTATCTTCAGTTTCAGTTTGTTGAGTGACATGAAGACGATAAACCACAGAGAGCGAGCAGAGATGAGGAGACGGGCTTTCCTTCTCCTGTACTACCTTCTCCGCTCTCCCTTCTATGACCGATACTCAGAGTTAGTGTCTTCACTTTATATCCTTTCGTTTGTCAGTCCAGTCTGTTCATTAATGTTGTCTTCTATTGCCATGTACTGAATACCTATTGCTACTAGCTCATACATTTTAGTAGAGGTGTATTTGTAATATATTTACTGTATGTGATCAGACTTGCCATTTTTGCATGGTTGATGGTAAGACATAGACTTGTATTGAAAAAGAGGCATGTTAAGGGACTATAATATTATAAACACTTGGGTGGGTGGACTTGTTTTCGTTTGGCTAGCAACCTCATAGCAATGCCTAAAATGACTCAGAACATAGCAATGCCCTGGCAACCACCCAAAACAGCCTAGCATTCTGACAGCAATTTTGCATTAGCAAGTACCTCTTACATTTTCTCTAAAACATTGTAGTGCTTGATTCCTTTTTTGTGTTTAGTGATCTAATGCACATTGTCTTCTGTACAACGATAGAATGAAGATCCTATTACTTCTTCGCTTCCTGGCAGATTATGTTCCTGGAGTCGGTTTAGTTGCGCGTAAGTCGTGAATACTTCTCCCCCAACCGATGTTAAGTGCAGTCAAACTAAAAGCTTTTAAGAAACTGAAAGATATGCACTGACTGTTTTTATTTTACTGTCCTCTTAGGTCCCCTGATGGAGTACTTGCCTATTTGGCAAAAGATTTACTTTTATAACTGGGGCTGATGTCAAAGTTAATCATTTGCAGGTCATGACAGTCAAACTAACAGTAGGATGAGTGGAAGCCATTTGCTGGATGCTATAACAACACTTGTGGACTCAAATCACACATGTGCCAGGAGATTACCATATTAATTAATTCTGCAGTTAAGGGACAGATGCATTGCTGGCATCAAAAATTATAATTTCTCTTCAAGTACAACAGGACGATTTTTAGAATTTTTGCTGTTTTATCACTTTTAGTTTTTACCTTTTCGCACATCTGAGCCTTTTCTGCCATATATATTTTTTGCACTGATTAAATCAGTAAATGATTCGAGCCACAGTGCAAACTCCCTTATCCCATTACATATCCCTCAGTCAACACAAATGCTTTCTTTCTCACTTAGACACTTACATCCTGGGAATAGTTTTACTGAACAGAATAATTGACTGGCTGAGATGAAGTCAATTAGACAGCTGTTTCATTATTTGTGTTTTTGTTGCTGTTCAGTTTTTTCAGGCAATCATGCAACGGTTAGGATGAAGTTTAATCTTTTAAATAAACACAGTAAAAGACTGAAAAGGTTGAGGGGACATTTAGGTTTTTCAGATTGCCACACTGCTAGAACCCTTTGGAAAACCTACAGGCACACTTTCTAAAAAGGGCACTTAAACATGGAGACCAAAAGTTCCTGCAGTAAATATAAATTATCCAGTAACATTTTGAGTTGCCTCAAACACATTTCAGGTGCCTCAAAACCCTTCCAGTAAAAGATTTACTTTTACTGAATACATATAAGAACTGAATACATAAAGAAATACATATTAAAGTTCATTGAATAAACATGATGTTTGAGGCATCTTGATGGTTCTCTTAAAGGTTTTCTTCAGAAGTTTCTGCAAGTGTAAAATCTGAGTAACTGTAAGTGCCTCAAGTTTATTTTAACTTCCAGTCTAGCTACATTTCATCATAAAATGGTATTATACACCAAGAGTAATGGTTTCCCCGTGGTTTACAGGTCTCCAATGAGACTTCTAAGCTAAAACCAGCATTAGAGTAACTAATTAATGAGATGTTTTTTTTACTGTGTGAAATAAACTCATTGAAGCCTCTATTTAAAAATCCATCACTATTTTGATTTACAGACCTAGAGCAAAGCAACAGAAAAGCATGACTGTTTTGAAATGCTAAAAGTTTGAGATGGATAACTGATTTTGTACACGCCTCTATGCATTTATTAAATCTTTAAATAATGAGAATCCATGCCTTGAAATGTTTTTCATGAATTAATTATTAATGAGAAAGAGCTACTGGTCCACTGGTCTATAATTTAAAGTCTCAGTCGGTGTTCACAGTTTTTCAAACCAGTTTTTGAATTAAACATAACCATGATGTATATACTACAGATTCATAGAATCACAGCACTCCCTCATTGTGCTGCAGTAAACTCTCAGGAAGAAAATACCTGGACGGAAGTATCAGCTATGCTGAAGTTGATATACTGCTTCTTCATAAAAGGAGAGAAAAATTCCTCATGGACCTTAGTGTTGGAATAGCCATGCTATCCATTATATATCCCCGGTGGGGTTAAAAACAAGATATCGCTCTTGAATTGTGCCCCTAGATATTCACTTGTTCCCCTGAGTATGATCTATCACTTTTTGCTCATTGTAGCTATATATAGCTTTAAAATGTAATGCTTTTAAATATATAGTTTGAATATAGAAAATTTAGTTAAGACTGCATATAAATGCACATGTAATCTAAAAACACTTGGTAATATATTACATTCTAAAGCCTTTTTATCAACAAATTACCTTCTGTGTTGGGAAGCGGTCAATATCAAAATCAATTTAAAAACAATTAAACCTTCCTTAATCACGCCCAGAATTGATTTCTTGCTCAAATGTATTTGCTTCTGTCCTGTTCCTTATACATTATTTTAATAACACAAATGAATACATGTCGAGTAATACGAGCTTTGTCAGCTATAAAATATTTTAGACAAACTGCTCAATAGGCCGGAGGCAAATTTAAAGCCGTTATGTATTCGTGAAAAATTATTTTTGTTATAATAACCATTAATAAGTCGTCATATTTCACTACTAAACATTACCAACCTTTTTCAGGGTACTATTAATAACTTAATAATTATTAATCATTAGTCTAGTATTGATAACGTATTAATAATGTAACATTATTATAAATTAAAATTAATAAAGTATAAATCGTGCTTAGTGATGCAATGTATTTAATTAACTGTTTAACCTATCGCAATAATTTCAAGCTTAAGTACGGAGCCCTAATCGTGACACAGAAGAAAAAAGTTTTTATATCGTGGCCACGAGTGTGTTACTTGTTTGTATGTTGCAAGCCCTTACATGTTTCCCAGAGACAACAGAATATTTTACACAGCAGCCATGTTAGACTTGTTCCATGGGCGGAGACAGATTACAGACAAAGTTGTTTTCACAGTGCGTGCGTGCATACTGTTGACATGGTAAGTTATTTTCTTTTATTGTTTATCACCATTGGCATTTTACATTAAACATATGACACAGGAGGTTGCACAAAAATTGCGCTTTGTAGCTAATGCTACGTTTGATGTTGTTTCGCTGTTGCATATATATATAATTGTGATATTTCATAATATTTCCTAATGACGATCTATAGTTATAGATTTTACTGAATGTCATTTAAGACTCTTTCTTGAACTTTCATTTAAGATTTGAGATTTATTGGGCTGTTTGCTTGAACACGTTTATTTCATAGCGAAATGGTAAAGTCTCGCATGAAATGGGAAAGTTTCACTTTGTGGTGGGCAGTCATGGAGTCGTTTCCGCTGATTATTCGATTCATCCTGTAAACAGCACAAAGACTTCTTCTGTTCCTGCTGTTACATGCACTCAAATCACTGATTATAATGCATTAAATAAGCCTAATATAGCGTATAAATATAGGTTATAAATGCCATAAAATATGCCATGGCATATTTTTAAGTAATTCACAGTAATATTTACATATTTATGATTACACTACAACTGTGGTTAAATGATTTACGAAAGTATATGTGTATAAAATATCTTTGTAATGCATTATAAATATATATAGTGTTTTTATTTTACATAGCATAAGGTCCCAGCAGCTATTATAAATCAATAATTAGCCCATATTGCCCATACGTTGATGAAATGTTTTCTTAGTAATTGGCAAAAGGAAATTTCTGTGGACTTTCTGTGGAAACGCAGTATGCACAGTACATGACAGATGATAAAATGTCATTTGATTACACAATCAGATTGTTTATCTATGTTGTTGTTTTTCTGGATAAACAGGGATGATTCACACTGAGAAGAGGGAAAATGAATGATGACATATTTGAGGTCCCTGAGGGGACAGAATATCGTTACTTGGTGCAGGACGAAGAGCAGGAGATCCAGTATGTCCGACGTCACTATGTCAGCCCATTTCTGGTAGTGTCACGCAGGTGCATGTTTCTCGTCGGCTGCGGCGTGCTGGCACTTCTCACTCTCGCGGGTTACCTGGCTTACGTGGCGGAAACTCTGCCCCCGGGACTGGTGGAGGTTGAGACAGAATGTGGCTGGCTGCGTGGGCGCTGGAAAGATGGAGCTTATTCTTTCAAGGGCGTCCCGTATGCCTTACCACCAGTGGGTGATCGCCGTTGGCAACCCCCGGAGGACCCGTTGAAGGCAGGAAAGTGTTGGAATGGTGTCTATGATGCCACCCATTTCCGCAGCATCTGTACACAAGTACGGCCTCGCCGAAAAAATGGGAAACTTATGGGCCAAGAAGACTGTCTACATCTCAGCGTGTGGACGCCAAGCCTTCAACCCACCAAACCCTTGCCCGTCATGGTGTGGATCCATGGAGGATATCTGCATATGCTAAGTGGACAGGAACGAGGCTATTCACCCACCGAAGAGCTGGCGGCACGCACACAGACTGTTTACGTCAGTCTGAATTACAGGCTTAATGCATTTGGCTTTATGGCCCTGGAGGTGCTCAGGAAAGGTTCTGCCACCAACACTTCAGGTTAGTTCACACAGAGTTAGTTCAACTTCTTATCTCTCTATGTTACTCAGGACTGCTGTCTATTTCAGGGTACTCTACTGCCTTATTAACTTTGTGCTTGTCAAACACACTCCTTAAATGTTATGTCAAGTTTGACACTAAGGCATATTGAAATTCATCAAGTAACTGAGATTCATCTGAGATGCTGCTTTATTTACTGGCATGGAACTTCAGAACATTTGTAGATTTACTGGTATGTCTCTGTTTGCTGTAAAAGGAAACTATGGCTTCATGGACCAAATCCAAGCACTTCACTGGGTCCAGAGGAATATCCATTACTTTGGTGGAGATCCAGAAAGGGTTACCATATTTGGTCAAAGCTCAGGTAAAATGATATGCTGTGTAATAACACAGGGCTGTTTAAACCATTTGAAAAGTAGAAGGACACAATAATAAAATGATCTTTGAAAAGTAATGATTATGTTCCAAAAATTAGGGGAAAAGAATGTGGAAATTTCTAAAAGTGAGAAAGACATGTTCCCGCATGTAAATTATATTTACATGGTTGCTATGACCCTGTATAAATATACATAGAGAGATAGTTGACAAGAATGTGTCTGCATGCAGCTTTTTGTGTTCGTAAATAATATACAGGAACACTAATATTTGACAATTAGAAAGTGTCCAAATACTGTTCATTTTGAACTTATAGCTATCATTTATCGTTTGAAACTCTTTTTGAAATTGTTCCTTTTTCTATCTCTGCTTAGTGATGTCAACATAAAACAGCATATTCAACAAGAAAAAAGTATGAAGCGCTTGATTTTATCCATCATTGTGTACTTTTTCTCTCTGTGTGTAACCATAAGGAGGTACGTCGGTTTGGACCCTAATGATGTCACCACATGCCAAAGGGCTGTTTCATCGTGCAATCGACATGAGCGGCTCGTACATTTATAATGCTTCCCTGGAATCGGTTGAGAGGGACAACTTAGAATTCCTGAGAAGAACTGGCTGTGAGGATGGCGCCTGCCTGAGACGACTGAACATTACTGAAGTCCTTCAGGTGAGAAAATGATGGCCCAGACTCATAACCTTCCACACTAAAGCAGCGGAGGAGTCATGGCTGACCACCAACAGTTTTAACCTGCTAGCTTTGTCATCTTCATTAAACCCTTCTTAATAAATCAGCAGACCTCAACCAGATCTGACTGAACGCTCAATGAATTCAAAATGAAAGTCCACAAATCAGATAACATGCTGCAGGGTTAAGTGTTTTATACAGCGGTAATGCATTAGACATGGAAATAATGTCCCTTTTCTGACTCAGGCAATTCCGTGGCAGCAGTACCCCTCTTGGGCAGCTGATGATGCAGTTGATCTTCCAGTGAAAGGTAGTTTCAATGGCCCGGTTGCTGTAGTTGATGGCTATGTTCTCCGTGAGCCTCCATTTAAGTCCTGGGAAAAGAATGGGACCTACAATGATGTTCCTTTTGTGGTTGGGACAACAGAACAGGAAACAGACTTTAGGTAAACTGCTGTGTCCAGTGTGCTTGAAAATGAAATGATCTGGTTTGTGTCCAATTTAGAATTTTAATTGGAACTTTAACTTTAAAGTTCTAAAACTTTAATGTTTTAGATCAGTTCTTACATAAAATTTCAGGATACAAAATTATTTTGATGGCTGTGATGTTTTAACAGCATTGAACTTGATTGAAATTTAAGCATAATGTTTTTTAAATTGTATTCAAATTGGCACACCAATATAAACCAGTAGTCTTTTAGAATTAACTTAAATCTGGCATTTAAACATTTTTGTGTATTACTGTATGTTGCGTTGTAAAACATGTTGGATGAATTCATTTTCACATCATTTCAATTCATATTCCAATATTGTTGGGCGTGGCCAGTTCAGTTCACATTTTACCTCCTGAATAAATGTATGTGATATTTGTTAATGTGACTTTATATTCTTACTATCTTTGATCTCTAGTCCTCCATATGAGAACATCTCAACATGGACATGGGGAGACTATCGCTGGTTTGTGACAAGTAAGATGCTGCTTTAAGATATTTAAATGGGAAGCATATTATTTACTTTTTATTAACCCTTCTTTGTCCATCCATCACTCAGACAAACTGACCCCTTTTGGAGAGGCCCTGACCAATCAGGCCTTGAGGCTGTACAATAGCTCAGTGCCATGCCCGACCTCTGATCGATGTCCAGAGAGACTCTACACTACCATGAGCTCCGACATAAAAGTCACCTGCCCCAATAATGACTTGGCTAAAAGGGCTTCAGGTTTAAATGAGATTTTTTTTCTCCTTAATTTACAATTCAAACTGTTTTGCTCTTAATCAGCAGTGAACCAATCATTTGTGAACAACCAGTAGCCTGTTAATGACTTCACTTAATCCCATAGATATTTTCCCATATCCTGTTCAAATATAAATGTTTTCAATTATGGTAATTTGCATTCCAGGTGCTTTAAAGAGCCCAGTGTACCGTTATCTAGTGACTTACACTCCATCAAAACAAGCTAACGCCTCCAGCTGGCTTCCGTTCCCCGGCCGCTTTGCTTTTAATCTTCTGGACAGCCTGGCCTTTTTTGGGGGTCTAGAAATGGTGCTGGGAACTCTGTCACCTGCTGATATCAACTTCCAGCAAATTCTCACTAAGTATTTCCTACATTTTGCCAGAGAAGGTAAGCTCAGCTGGAGACTTTCCATTAACAGAACGTCACTCTACATAACACTTTAAATCTGCTAAATCAAGTCTGTTGGGAGGGTCAGCTGTAGCTTAGCTCTAGCATGCAAAATTGTTGTTTTCATCACTGTAATTAAATACACCTGGCCAATAGAGCTCAACAGCGAGGTTAAGGAAATTAAAAATGCTATTTTCTCCATAGAGAAATAGATCTTTAGTGATAGCCTATAGACCAGGGGTGTCCAAACGCAGTCCTGGAGGGCCACTGTCTTGCAGAGTTTAGCTCCAACTAAATTCAGCACACATACCTTGTATATAAGTTTCTAGTCTGCTTAGTAAGACCTTGATTAGCTGGTTCATGTGAGTTTAACTGGGTATGGAGCTAACCTCTGCAGGAGCAGGATTGGACACCTCTGATAAAGACATTTCCATACAGACCTAGAATACGCTGTGATATATGCTTTAGCAGCAGCCAAAGTCAGTATGATTTCAACTATATTTTAAAAAATGAACCTGTGGCAGTGCACATCTTGCACTTACAACAAAAATAGAGTTGAGCTATGACTGCACAATCCCATAATGCATTGCAAAGTTTTTCTACACGCTTATATAATTTGCTTATTTGTATGTTTGAATATCTTGCAATATTTATATATTGGTGTATGTGCTGTTTTGTACTTTTTTATACAGTATTGTATAGACTCAAAGGCATACAGTTAGTAGTTTCATGTTGTGCCATTGTTGACTCCACTGATAATGTATTTTGTTGATTTTGAATTTGGTCTGGTCCCTAATATTCCTAAATCCTACATAATCATTCAGGTAAGATGCCAGAGGAGTGGCAGGAGTTTCCCTCATACACCGCTGTGTTGGGGAAGAATGTGTCCTTCGTAACAAGCTACTCTGCCCAGAGGTGTGACCTGTGGGAGAAGAACGGCTTCTACTCATACGCCTGGATCAACTGAGCCATAATCATAGGATTTATTGACCCATCCGCCACATTTTCCCCTGACTGTGTAACATAAATGAAGCTTTATTGTGTTATAATGTTGCACTATTAATACACTGTATAGGACTTTGGCTTGCAGTTGTTTGCAACAAGAGGAAAATATGTTTCCATAGGAAAGGAAAATGACAAATGAGGTATCCTTAATATGTAAACATGTGTAATTGTTTCTCCTAGAAAGCAATGAGATGAAATGGATCTTCATCATGGGAAAATACGTAGGTAATCTCACATCTGTCTTCCTCTTGAGAAAAGATCCTAAGAATTTCTCAAACCATGCTTAGGTGCCAAAGTCAGCAATCAAAATTCATATATTTCAACATGAGCTCAAACATTTCTCATCCAGTTTTCCCAGCTATGCTTTCCACATTTATGTGATAGCTGTATATTCTTACTGTCACCAATTGTGTCTTTGTGCATTTTTATTTTTTTATTCTTAAGTACTTTAAGAAAGAAAACAAACTTGATACTTAGGTGAAAATGTTTGTCTGGGTTTAATGTAGCTACAAGCTAAGGGTGTTTGAATCTGCATTTGAATGAGTGAATGAAAGGGCTATTTTAAGCCATAAATCCCCATTACACTAATCAGCACTATTAACTAATAACACAGATTATAGTCATTCTGCTTTTAAATCTATTATACTTTCATTGTATGACCAAATAAATCTAAACCTTTGATAGGACTAAGGGACACTGTCAGCCCCTACAGAGGTGATAATGCATCCCTCTGATCACCTTCTTTCAATTTAACTGCTATACAAATAAGACTGGAGGACAGCTTACAGTTATTTTGATCTTTTATTTGTATGTAAATGTCGTAGATTCTCACTATTGATGCAATAATAGAAGGTGATATTTATGTTTATTTATCTGTGATCAAAGGGGCTTTTAGGCTTTAGGAATCAGTGCTGCCAGGCTAAAATTGATCCAGGATCAGTCAATTCATAGTCTGCTTTGGCTCTCATAAGAATGGAGAGGTTACAGCCTGCCCTACCTCTGTATAATAGAATGAAAGGTGTCTGTTGAATAGGAGACATATTAAAGCCCTGATCCACATACAAACACTGTTGTAAGGGTTCCAGCAGGCTAGGCCTCTGCTAATTGTATTTTATAAGGGTTAAGGGTGAGCACCTATGCCACTTTGTAGTCTGTGTGAATTACCATTTCTTTACCACTTGTTTGTTTCGCACTTTTTTTAAGCCCTAAGTCAGAAATGATTCTTGAAATCATTGAAGTCTTTGTATTTATTGAATCAGTCTTAAACAGCTTTTGTGAGGAGGATTTCAATCTTTATTTACACAGATCTCAACAGATTCTTCTCAGCAGTCTGCAATAAATAGCTTTTTATTCCAGACAGTTGTCAGTTTGTTGTTCTTTATTGTCAAATTTAGCATCGGGATAAAAAAGGACAGGCAGACAATCTATGAAAAGTTGAAAAACAAATATTTTTCCCGATGCCCAGTCTGGTATAGTCCTGAATAAGGAAAAGAAAGATTTTAATCTTGTAATGCATGTACTAATAAACAATATTGCACATGCACATTGCCAGAGAAGAAACTGCTTCACTAAAACAGATGCATTTTAAATAAAGTTCTCATTTTATTAAACACATACCAGTTAATATAATTCCTGCAATGGTAATGACTGTTTTCAAACACTCCACATTGATTGGAAAAATAGGTAGCCCCGCCCCAGACACAGCCCATTGGTTGAGCTAATTTTATATTTCACCCAGTCAAGTTGTCACTCAAACACCCAAATTGCTGTAGAAATGACACCTCAGCCTTTACTTAGAATAATAGTTGACAGCTTCCTGGGGACTTTATCTGTAAATATAAAAGTGACTGAATGCTAGAAACTTGAATCAGTGTCTTCTGTCTGTACTGGCATGCAAAACAAATTGGTCAAAATCTCACTGGTCAAACAAACACGACAGCGATTATTTTCCAGGTAGCACTCAAACCCTGCTGTGTCCACAGGCCACCTCTAGAACTTGTGTCCTGTCAAATGCCAGGATGTCAAATGCCAGGACATATTGCACAATATTACCGTTATTTTAACATCACTTAAAATTTAACTTAATGAGGATGTCAAATCAATCTCAAAGGGTAATACCAGTTAAATGACAGTTACCAGTCAACCTTTGTCTCAAAGACTATAACAAAATAATGTAATTGTTACAAATGCAAAAGAATGCTTTGGGTAGAAATGGGTGCAAAATATTCAAAATGTATAAATATACCATATGGGAATCACTATGATATTGACTGCTGTTCTAATATTATGTCATTAAAATACAAAAAAGCCATGAGAACATGTTAGAGCTAGTAAATGTAGTTATAGATTTAATTTCAGAAAGAATACTTCAAATCCATAACTATTTGAAATCAAAGACCAAACATAATGTAGAAAACAGAAAGCACCGTGATTCTGAAAAAACCTTTACACTCTTTCCAGTGCTTGTTATCTCAAAATAAAACAAGTCTTGAAAACAGAAGTTAAAATACTGTAGTCAGAGTGTGTATAGTGGTCAGGGGAGAGACCCAGGCCTTCGTCTTCCTCTTGGATTGTTGCATTCATGTAAGACAGACAGACCAAATCTGAACAGCAGTGAGGGGCGTCCTGTTTGATGCAACTTCCATTTCAGTCTAATGCATTTCTGTCAGTAAGAGCCATAGCGATCCTGCAACAGATGACTGGTTAATATAGCTGATGTTGAAGTCATATCAGAGGTGTAGTGTGTTGTCAGGTGCATTCACCTGGATGGTGTTCATAACCCCATTAGCCAGCACTGCCATCTTCCCTGCGACAGTTTTCACACCCTGCTTAAACTGGGCGATGTCTGGACCAGAGGGAAGCACACTATCAAACCCTGATGAGCCTACAGGGACAACATGACCATACACAGTCAAGCTCAACTGCTTTTGCATCAAGTAGCATTGCAAAACCTTACAAAAATTATTCCTCATGCCCAAATAAAAAAGAATCACTTCAAATCAAACAATGAAATTGATTAATACTACCATTAATTGCCCAGGCCAGAAGCTATGCAACATTAAGTTAACATGGGTTGTGAGTTAGGGATTTCACCAGTTAATTGTTGTTAAAGTAAAATCACTGTAAAATCGCTAGCATAGACTCTCATGACTTAGTTTCTCTTATAAAATGAAAGCAATATGATAAAAAACAGCAATGTGACACTGAAGCTATGTAAATAAATTCCACAGATCCTGAAAGGGTTCTGATAAAGATCCTTAACACTTTTTTACTTAACGAAAAGAAAGTTTGTTCAATGCACTACTACTAAACTACAGGCTGCTTATGTTAAGTATTTTGCAACAACGTGGTGCATTAATATGCATACAGAATTTATACTGATGTGCTGCCACAGGTGTGCATATATTGACTGTTTCACAACATTTATTCACCAACTTATGTCATTAATAAGTGATTATAAAATTAAATATTTGTGATTAGTTTCATTTTACAATAATTCCTAATCCAGCTAGTCCGAGTGAATGTACAGAAACCCAGCTAGAAAATGTGTTGGTCATATAGAACAGCTGAAGACAGACATGTTTACCTGAGGAACGGACACTGCCTTCACCAAACAGATCAGCAGAACTGATGGAGGTGCTTCCAGACAGGCCCTCCAGACGAGTCTTTGCCTCATACTTATAAAGGAGAGAAAAAACAACCTTAGAAAAAACTGACACTTACAAAATAAGTCCAGTTAAAACTCAGAACGTAATAAGGGTTGACTATAATAGACTTATGGTACCTCTGGGTTGCTTTCGCGGCCAAAAAACATGTCCGATGAGATCGCTTTAGCGCTGGCGAACTTCTGCCGGGCTTCGCTGGACTCTGTGACAGGTGCAGATGCATCAGGCTTCCGTCGGCTAGGCAACCTAAGATGGCATGCCATTGGTCCGTGAAACTGGCACCAATCAAATCAGTTACTGCTGAATAAGAACAGCGTTCACAATTGCACAATGACAAACCTTTCTCCAATTGGCTGGATGCTTGAGATGGTGACCTCACTGTCTTTAGGCTCCTCCTTCTCCAGTGCCCAGGAGGAGAAAGATGATCCGGTATCACTGTCCCACCGAGACCCAAAGCTGTCTCCTGATGTGAAAGGATTGTCTTTGTACCTGACAATTAAATGACAATAATTAAATTGTTAAAATTAACAATAAATGAAACGTATGATATACACTTAACAGAGTCTAGATACATGCTCTATCTATTGAGTTATACAAGCTGACAAAAGCACTTCCAGCCACAAACATACTTTGGGGGTCCAGAGGTGAATCCAGGCTCATCAAACATGTCCAGCTTGGAGCGAGTGGAGGATTTGACTCCCACTGGTGTCTCCTGCTCGATTACCTGCATCTCAGCCATCACAGAGTGAGAGACAGCACTGTGGACGACCAAGAAGTCAGCTCACATAAGCCTCATTAAGGTGAACTTTACAATTCCAATGCAAAAAGATTAATGTAACATATGGCAGTATAAAAACAGACACACACTCCTCACACCCCAAACTCAGGGTGATGATGTTTCAGGTTATTAATCTGCTGGTGACAGTGATGTCATGCTTGACTGCAGTAACGTAATTAAGGTGAAGGCCGTTTAATGGATGCGTCTTTACCTCCTGTTCCCGAATCCCATGCCCAGTCTCTCTGCCTGCTCCTTCTTCTTCCCCTCAAGGTTCTGCAGTTTCTTGTCCTCCATCTTTCTGTCGATCTCAAGCTCTTTGTAAGCCAGTCTCATCGAAGCCACTCTGTGAGTAATAGGGGACGGTAATCAGAACACCTGCTGGAGCTACAGCTTTGATTGCACCAGTAGAAGATCCAACAATCTCCTTAAATACATGGTGGACCATTTAATCTTTTAAAGGGAGGGGGAACGCTCCAGTGCTACATGACTGAGAGTGGCTGAGCTGTGGTGTGTGGAGACTCACATGGACTCCTCAGCTTGTTTCTTGGCCTCAGCAACCTGTTCCTCTCGTATCTTCTCAGCCACCTGGGCCTGTTTTTCCACCTCGCTGAAGCTCTTGCTACTCACTTTCTGGGCACCAAGACCCTTTTTAGCACCAAGCTGAAATCAAACATCAGAATTATCTATTAAATATACATTAGACAAAACTTGTTTTGACACTAAAGCATATTTTAATATTAGAACTTTATTAATACTTGACACAAAAAAGGAAACACTTTTTTGCTACAAAATGTAATGTTTATAATCTCAGAACCGGTTGGTTTAGTTCAAGAATGCTCTGAAATGCTTACAAAGAAAAGTAGGTGGTCCTCCAAAAACATGTTTATTGGTAGCTCTACTTGCACACATTAGTCAAATGAATGTATTAATAACTGCGACTTTTGCAAGTAATGCCAGATTTTGGCTCAAAGCCGAGGCAGAGCTGTAGTGTCTGTATAGCCTCTAATATATACTCTGTGCTGCAAACCTGCCACCTTGTGATCAAAGCTGTACACTGCAAGATCAGATTAAAATTCACCCAACAGGAAGTGACTGTCAGCACAGATTGTTCACTTACCCCTTTCTTTGCTGCTGTTGGCTTTTTCTTTCCAATGATAGATGGTTTCACTTCTGAAATCAAACAGCATAAAACAGCTTGTCAGAAAAAGCAACACAACTCCTCCAATCGCATGATTATTCGAAAGAAAATACCATCTCCAGATCATTAGTGCATGTCAAGGGAGGCAACAGCCCTTAGAAATATCATGCCAGCAAAGCTGGGGGGAAGGAAAGAGGTCACACCTACACACAAGCAACTAGATTATTAAAACAAGATAGTTGACCATATGCTTCTTGCTGGGTACTGGGGGAGGGACATTATTTCTCCAGCAGTATCTGATCAGAGAAACATTTGAAAACCACTGAAAATCAATGTTGAATGGGAACAGCACAGAAGTGCAGAATCACACTGGATTAAGCCACAGATCTCCAGGAAAGAGTAGATCCAAGTATCCAAGTCATTCCAATATAAAGATGAGTTAGGAAATGAATGCCTACAGCATTCTGATCAACACTGAAAAATACAGTATGTCACTCCACACAGTGTGATTGAGAAATACCTTGTGAAAGTGTCTCTGAGCAGTAGAGTCCTGACTCTGAGTGTTCAAGAGCTTTTTATAAGAACTTTACACTCGTATGTCCATGAGTGACTTATGTTAAACAATCCAACGCAAGGTCATGAGAACAACTTTACCGTTTACCGTTTACTTTACCCTGGAGACCTTCAAAATGTCTCATTGCATTATCAAGTGTTATACACATAATGAGCTGAATTTTGATTTCTATCAGCATAACATCAAATAAGTGTAACCATCCAAAATATATGCTTCGAAACTAGGTTAAACTATTCTGATACATAGATTCTGTAATTTTCATTTAAGTTTTAATTGTATTTTAATCATTCATATTTTAAATAAGGATTATCATAAACATCAATACATCAAAAACACAAATTTTTTAACTTTAATAAATATACCTAATAACAGACAGCCTAACACACACTCCAGATAACTTGCAAGCCTAACTCTCACCTTTGCCACGTGATTACTGAATACATTTGTGCTAAAAGCAATCAATATATAATACAACCAACTGATTAAATTATTATATGATCACAAAGAGCACTAAACAGGCCTAAAACCTTGATTTAAAATAAAAAAGATTATGCAAATGCAAATGGCCAAAAACTTAAGGGTAGTTAGGAGCACTAAAAAGGATTGTATTTACTTGAATGGCAGGCATAAGAGAGTGACCAGCTCTGCAGTGATATAAAAATAAAAAGGAAGGGGTGGGGTCAAAGCTGCACACGCACTCCAATCAAGTGTCAGTCAAGCACAGAACCATGCTGCTGATGCTGCTGCTTTCCCATCAGCCAATAGGCAACCAGCAATATCAAAGCTTAAAATCACCTTTAGGAGGTTGTGGCTCATCAGATGCCAATCTCATAGAGTTCTCTACGTTAACACAACAAACATAGACTTTACTCAGGATAGAAGCCTGAAAAGCTCAATAATAATTTGGGGAAAATTCCAAAACAATGATTTGGCCGATTTATTGGCTTATTACAGCTAACATGGTATTAAGGAATGCAGCTAAGCAAATACATTTTTATACAATTTGTATTTTTAGTGAATACTAATGCAATATTACAGGTACCGCAGCTATTTTTTTATTTTGATTTATTTAAAGCAATTATTTATCAGACTTGATTGTATAAATTGCAAGGTTTCTATCTAGCAAGTCCCAGAGCTTGACTTGTTTATGGGACTCATTAACATCTCTTGATATGATCCCATACAAAACAAAAAAGTTAAAGATCAGAAATAAATGAAGAAATAAAGGGGATGTTCTGTCAAAACACATTCCTCCTGAATATTCTCTCAGCCACACACACAATCAGGCAAACACTCACCTATTGTGGCTTTAGGACTTGTGCTCAGACCTTCAATGCTTGGACCTTCTTCAGGCTCTGTATCACATGAACATGAAGATTAGAATGTAATTAAATGACATGCCAAGTATTTGTGCAGGCAGGTCTGAAACAATGTGGTTGTTTAAATGTTTGCATGTGTTTTGAGAGCTATGGAAGCATGTACTTACGGGGGCTGGTGATTTCAGAACTCTTAGGGGTGTTCTGCTGCAGTTGAGGGGTGATTGTTATGGCTCCGTTCTGATCAGTTAGGGATGGTGATGCCATGTCCCAGCTGTTGGCTGGCTGCAGGTACAACAACAACATAATGGCCCCATTTTACACATCAAGATGTATGCGTTCTACAAACAATTTTAATAAATGTTATTAAAGATTATTCTTGTACACAAAAGGGTTAAAATTAAGTTTTTCTATGACCATTTTTTCTGCATCTTTGAGCCTTTAGGATTTATTTAAAACATCCATTTTTGCTACTGTACCTTTAGGACAACATTTAGGATTGGCTGACCTTGTCAGATGCAAAATTAGTAATAGTGCCCCATCAACATGTAAATATGGGCAGTCATACACTAATGCTCTCATGTTTGTGACATCATAACCATGATTTCTAAACTAATCTTTTTAGTGTAAGGTTATTATAGTATTCCTGTAGCTCAGTTGGTGAAGCATTGCGTTAGCAGCACACAGGCTGTGGGTTCAATTCTTAGGAAACACACATACTGATAAAATGTAAAAACTGAATGATCTGTAAGGGGTTTTAGATAAAAGCTTTTGCCAAACACATAAATGTATATGTAAATGTCTTGTTGGACTAGTACGGAAACTTGGAAGAGATTGGTAGAGTATGTCAACACAGCACACACCAAAGGAAAGCTTTGTTTCCCACGATACAACTCCTTTACACATTGTTAAGAAGAAGAGTATCACAGTCAACTCTGTGTGTGTCCCACCTGTGTGTGTTCATCAAAGAAGTCAGCCTCCTTCTTTTCTGAAGGTGTCGGTTGAGCACCGCCTGAGCTGTCGATCCACAGCTGAACCGTGAGAAAGAAAGTTAAAATATAACAATCAAAATCAATGCTCTGAATGCAGTGCTTCAGACACGCCGGGTGGGTGACAGGATTACATAACCTCGCTCTGACAGAGTTTGCTCACTGACAGTACAGTTTAAACTTTAGCTCATATTACAAACACAGCTGCACACAGAGGCCACTGAAGATAAAACTCAAACACAAAATGATTTAAAAAAATCATTGTGCTATTTTAACTAAGTGCCTATTAATTAAACAGTTCAAAAAAAATCAACCAACAAGAAGAATCAAACCAAATTCCTGAGGCAATTAATTGGCTTGATACATAAACTGCACAGAAAAAACACCAACAAAGATCAATGTCTGGCGTGTGACTATACTGAGAAAGCACGTTTATATATAACGTTTATATACTCACATCAGTTCCATATTTGGAGAGGGCTGCATTTGCAAGCTGTCGAATCTTCTCTCTGTACATCTGAGCTGCACGACTGTTGTACTTTGCGTTGGTGTCGTTAGTGGTACAACCGTGCTGACGGAAAAACGCCATCTGTGTGGAAAGCAGGGAGGAAATTTCACACGCTTCAGCAATTACTTGTGGCAGTGTAGAATTCACAACAAATGTTGAAAATATTAGACGTGCTATCATGGGGTAGCAAGAGGGACAACCAACCGCGTTTGCGTTGCCTCCAACCTGCATACATCTCAGCTGAAACCAGCTCCAGTTAGAATCCAACTCTGTAGATCTGAAAAAAAAAGTGTGGCAATGTAAGACACTTTAATTCTACTAGTAAATTATTACTAAGATTATGCAGGAATGTTTTTAGATGCGACTATGAGTAAACACACCATTATAATTATAACAAATAGACAATTGTTAGGTAATATGAGCAGATGTGATGTGAACTGTGATGAAGCAATTCAGATTAGTGTCAAAATTTTGGGTGTCAAACAAGAAAGTCCTATTTTATTATTATTATATTATTTTATAATATATATAATATATTATATTAATGAACTCCACAACCCATGAATGAATGAATACCTCTATAGACATTCGCATGATAATATAACAAAATGAGAGACATACAAACCTGATGAAGCTTAAATGCACTCCCAACGAGCGATGGATCCCAGAACAATCAATGCACAGAAACACACCATATGGAATACTAGCCCAGCTTGGATTCTTAGCAGCACAGTCAAAGCAGGCCTAACAAATAAAGTTAATTTTCATTACTTTTTCATTCTGTTATTTCCAGGTTTTTCAGTGTTGTAGAAACCTATTAAATGCCTTAAACGCATTTGCAGTCACAAACAGATAGCAGGTAAAGTGTAAGTTGTTAAACCATCTGCGACTGGAACAGAAGTCAGAATATGTACTTCCTGTAGACTTAGAATACTTGGGTAAACTGGAAACACTTTACAATAACTTTCATTGACAAGTCATTAACAAACATTACGTAATGTTTAATAAATCGATACTCACAATCCTATTTTGAAAGAATAGGAAAAACACGAATCAGAATTTCACAACACTTATGTGCATTTCCAATAATAGCACGTTTCAATAGACATTTTTCATATACACCGATCGGTTTGGTCAGTCTTTAGGAAACCAAATAGCTGTATAAGCAGGTGACACACAAGACTTTATCTCAGTACATTATTACAGGATGAGTAATTCTCCAGCCCCACTGCGTCATTCTCAGCCAATAAACAATACCGGTAAACCCAAAATCAACTCTTTTCTTCAATACACTCTTTTGGTCATTACAGCTGGTTAATACACCGTTACTAGTGTTTCACAGTTTGGTACTCCATTGTATTACAAATGTAATGTTGGCTGTAAACGTTTGACTATACAGATGAAACAGACAGGCCACATCACACCCGGCTTAAGGGCAGACAAATGACACGTAATCCCACTTAAAACACTCATATTCATGTCTCGAAATACACTAGAACGGTAATCAATATGATCACACATATATCTGAGTAACATTTCTCATGTTACCTTGTTTGTGGGAACGGAGCGCAGCCGTTTAAAAATGGTAAGAATTTCTGTCTTGTTCGGTTCCGACGCCATCTTGCCAACTGAGCAGAGTGAAAACAGAAACCAGAGAAGATTAACGAGCTACAGGGCGGAAGTGGGTTTTTTACAAATCAAAAGTCTGTAGTTGCGATATTATACATATTGTTTTTCTTTTCAGAAGACACATTGACCTATTGGAATTATTCAATTACTTCAAAGATATATAGATGTGCTTTTTTAAGCTTCAAAACTCTAAACCCTGATCAATTCCATTATAAAGCTAATATTTACCACAGGAAGAGCCAGATGCTCACCAGCAACTTACCAGCCAAACTATTTTTATTATTTAAACAAAGTCAGTATTTTAAAAACAAAGTCAGTTCTTGATCCTCCACATTGCATTATTTTGCACTAACATAAAGGCACGATTTATTGTTCTTTAAGAATGTGTAATATTTCCTAAATAAAGCTGCTATAATAGCTTGTAATATTTTGTGCCATTAGTCTATTTTAGCTATAAGGTATAAAAATATAAAGCCCTACTTAATAAAAATGTGACACATTCTTTTAAATTATTATTTAGCAAAGCTTTACGTATTATACTTCTGCTATAGTTGGCCTCTGTGGGTGAGTCCCTGATATATAAGACATAATAGACAGTTAAGCATTATAATTCCATGAGGACAGTCAGGCTAGGATTTTGCCCTGGAAATAATGACAGAAGCACATTTGGTATCAAACAATGATTTATTTTAAAATAGTATAGTATAAATACCTAAAAGACAGTGACGATGAAACAGAGGATAACTGTACTAAAAATATAAAACATTAATAAACAACTTTACATATCTTTTAAGTAGCTTTAGCACTTAAGACTGAACGGAAAATAACTCCGTTCAATAAAATGTTTTCAAATGAAATGTCTTTCATAAAAACTGTGGCTTGGGGGCAACAATCTTATCATTATAAGATAAGGAACATCAATATCTTAATTTGTCTTGTGACCATTTCACATATGTACAGGCAAGCTGAGATGCTTCTAAATATAGTCTGAGAAATCACATGCACATATTTTGATTCATACATCTGTCATCATGACGAGGCATTACATTTTATTGCATTTCTTTCCACTTGGAGAACAGATTTACTAATGTGGTGTATTTGGCCAAGAAATGTTCATATTTTACCACAAAATCACAGGGAAACAAAAACATTAATATGAAGCCAATTTTAGAACCCCTTTTGCTTCGTAATATTTCTGAAATACGAAAAAACCTATTCTCATTATTGTAATGTGCTAAATAAACTTTGTGCTTAATACAAATAATGGCACACAATGCAAAAACAGGCTCTTAAATAAATGTTTATTGCCAAATGTATTTTTTTGTTTCTACCTTTGATTTTGGGTTGAAATATGATCCAGCCAGTTCTTGAGATTCATCATGAGATCCACTCATTGATCATTTTAAATATTGCTGGTATTCTTACAAATGGAGATGCTGCATTGGAGATGAGTCTACACTGCTAAATCTACCCTCCTGTTTAGCCCACAGCAACCACATTTCATAGCTCATATTTAAGATCACACTGGCCGTGAACACCACTCCTAGTCTGCACATAACTTATCAACATTTAGAAAACATTTAAAAAATCCATGACATTTTCTCTCACTCTCACACACACACACACGTTTCATAATCATATTTTGAGATGGAGTTGGTGGTGTTTTCTCTACTTGCTTTCTCTTTCCAATTATGAAGGAAAACTGCAATGACATCGCTCACTTTAAAGACAGTGATATCAGAGTCTGTTGTGCGTGAAGATCTAGTCATACCAGACCTGAGCAGAAAGGGGAACGACTTAACTCTGGATCTGTGAAAAGTTCTCAGACTGCCACTTGTGTCATGAGTGGTAGTCTGGACAGGAAGAGAGGAAGAGTGAAGATCTTGTTACAACAAAAATTAATCATGAATAGCCACAGTGTACATGGCCTCAGGCACACAGAACAGGCTCACAGTGTATAAGTGTGCTTAGCATAAAACAAAAATGTCCCGTTTGCTGCATTCAGGTCTATGTTTCTATCTTTCTAGAAGCATGCACCGAAGAAAGGAAATGGAGAACAAAATGTGTCGTCATGCTATATTGAAATGGCCAGAAGGCCTTGAGCATGCAAGCTGGCCAACATGGCAACACAAAAGCTGTCCTAACCTTTCAGAAGGTTCTTCTGGGTCAAAAAGCCATTTTGGTTATCTTCACCTTGTGAGATGGGCGATCCTACAGAGGGAAACGAAAACAAATCGATAAAAGCTGAACAGATATTAGAGGTGTGCAAAAGTCGATTCTCTGATGCACTGCAATTCTCTAACAAATTACAAATAATGAGTGTGTGCCAGAAACAGAAAAATTAAGATACACATATTCTAGCAAATTCACTTTGTTTAGACAAAGATGGACAAACTTTACCCTGCATCATCAAATTTAAAGGTGACTGTGACAAAAACAGGGAAATGACAATTCCATGGGGAGTCAAATTTTAGAACAACATCAGCATCAACATGCTCAACCATGATTTGAATTGAAAGTAGAATCAATTCTTATTCAGAAAACTGACTTTCTCTCACACCTCTGGCGTGTATACAAATTGGGTGCAGAGATCTCTTACCCCAACCGTTGGTCACCACCTCTCGCTCCACCTCCCTGTTGCAGATCTCATTAGCCAGCCGCTCGAAGTACTCAGGCAGGTCAGCGTATTCGTTTCCATATGAGATCACCTTAATGCCCTTGTCCAGCATGTTATCACGAAGCTTTTTGAACTCCCCCACGTCCTCTCGCCGCACCAACATGAAATGTTCAAGGTCGGACTTGTGTTTGACCGCCTCAAGGAACAGGGCCTGGAAGGTGGTATCATCCACTGTCCTCCCGCAGCCCAGGAATACAAACGACTTGGTTTCGTAAAGTTTCTGGATCTCTCTCTGAAAAGACATGCATCAAAAACTATGCAAGTTGTTTAGGACCCAATTAAAGGCTTTTAAGCCCCTGTTTGGATTATGTTTTACAGTAGGCAGAATGTCATGTGAGTTTGGAGCATTACGAGAGAAATAAGGACAGAATTTTCATTTTTGGACGAATTACTCCTTTAACCAAACTGACTAATAAAACCAGTTTAAATACTGCTGATACAGCCATCATAACAATTTTTATTATGCCAAATGAATTCAAGGACTAAACAATGTGTAACAAGAAACTTCTTTGTCACAAACAGAACACGTTATCTTTTCAAAACCAAAGTGCCCTGATGACTCACTAGGGTGGAGGACATAGTTACCGCCAATAGTGTGACTTCATTTTTTAAATTTTCTCACCATGACTTCTGTGTTCCTCAGGACATTCTGGTAG
>JAZGTK010004181.1:0-25203 GCA_036877625.1 Ambastaia sidthimunki | reverse complement strand
TGATGTTAAAAGTTCTGTACAGAGTTATGATGATATGAATAATTGTAGGCTAAATGGCATGACATTTCACATACGTGTAATGTGTGACAAATGTAATCTATAGTCTATTTGGTGAAAAATAAGAATTATTGGTGCAACAGTGTTTCCCCTTATTGATATAAAATAACCTTTCTACCATTGAGATTCGAACCCGGAAGGCCCGCATGATGCGCAAAGGGCATGACCACTCTGCCAATAGCACTTTGCCGTTCCTATGAAACAATACTCATATTTCAAGACATCATGACAACAATAAAAAAAAAAATATTTTAATTATTGGGAATTCTACAAAACTAACCTAAAAATGTGATGTAAATTCATTTTTGCTGACATTGTCACCTTTGTTTTCGGACAACACGAAAAACCAAGCGGGAAGTGTGAGGAACTGTTTGTTTGAGACTCTGTTTACTACAGGTATGTATTCTTTGTAACGCCGCTTGATTAAGCATGACAGTTAACCTGCCACGGAGCAGGTTAGTTCAGAAGCATATGTTACCCCAGTAACTCAGCTGGGATTCCTGTTAGTGAGAGTAATGGAACTGAATTCTCGCTAAAACTAGCGACGCTTATCGAAGTTAGCGAGGATTTGGAGTTAGCGAGCTTGATGGAATACCCCCTGGTGATAGTGTGAAGGAAGTAAACGTTTCTAGTAATGTTTACTCAATGTTTATTAAGGGAGTAGACGAAAAGGAAATACTTGATACTGTCAATAAATTTAAGAAAAAATATTCTACTGATTTTAATTAAATTGATATGTCACTAATAGGAAATATTATAGATTCTATTGTAAAACCATTTACATAAATTTGTAATCAGTCCTTTTTGACAGGCATATTTCCAAGTTAAATGAAAGAAGCTAAAATTATTCCTATTTTTAAAAGTGGAGACCGTCATATTTTTTCCAACTATAGACCAAATTCTCTCCTTTCCCAGTTCTCAAAAATTTTTGAATTTTTTTTTTTCGTAGGCTTGACAACTTTATAGACAAGCACAACTTATTGAGTGAACATCAGTACAGCTTTAGAACAAACAGGTCGACTTCAATGGCAGTGATGGAACTGGTTGAAGAGATTTCTACATCAATTGATAATAATGAATACACTGTGGGTGTGTTCCTAGATTTAAAAAAAGCTTTTGACACTATTAATCATGGCTTATTAATGATGAAACTGGAGAGATATGGTATAAGAGGAAAAGCTTTTACCTGGATAAAAAGGTACCTACAAGATAGATATCAGTTTGTACAAATAAATAATGTTAAATCAGATTTAATGAAAGTTACTTGTGGTGTTCCGCAAGGTTCGATGCTAGGCCCTAAATTATTTGTACTATATATAAATGATATCTGTAAAGTTTCTAATGTATTAAAAATGGTTTTGTTTGCTGATGATACTAATTTATATTGTTTGGTGAAAAATTTGGAACAGCTTCTGAATAAAGTGGAAATCAAACTGATGGTTTTCAAAAGATGGTTTGATAATAATAGACTTTTATTAAATTTGAGTAAAACAAAGTTTATCATATTTAGTAACCGAAAAAGCACTAATATAGTTAAATTAAGGATTAACAATAAGGAAATAGAAAGAATGTATGTAAATAAGTTTTTGGGTGTTGTAATTGATCACAAATTATGTTGGAAATCTCATATTAATCATGTAAAAATTTTCTAAATCAATTGCAATACTAAACAAATTAAAACATGTTTTGAATGGAAAAACTTTATATATTTGTACTGTGCACTCATAGTTCCAAACATTACTTATTGTGTGGAGGTGTGGGGTCATAAAAATAATATAAATTCAGTATGTATGTTACAAAAGAAAGCTATAAGGATTGTTAATAGGGTTGATTATTATGAACCAACAAATCAATTATTTATTAAATTAAATGCATTAAAATTTGCAGATTTAGTTGATTTATATACAGCACAGGTAATGTACAAAGTTTATTATAATTTACTTCCAAATAGTATTCAAAGGCTGTTCAAAATAAGAGAATGTCAGTATAATTTAGGAGGAATGTTTATGTTTAAAAAAATTTGGGCAACAAAAAATGTAAAAAATAGGTGTATTTCCATCAAGGGGGTAAATTTATGGAATAAATGTGATATTGATTTAAAATTATGTAATTCAATTTGCAAATTTAAAAAAATGTATAAACTTAAGGTGATAAATAATTATATGATTGAGTATAATTAAAATGTGAATGTATAGTTATTACTTTGAAGTTTTAACTATAATGTGTATTTTGGTGATTATGTATATTTGGGATTACGTATGCTCATTTGGGGATATGCTTTATGAAATTCTGTTCTTTTTGTATTATCAAATGTAGGGAAAAGTGTCTTTCATCAGTTGATTATGTATAAACAGTAGGCATAATAAGCATGGCTTCAACCTTTTCCACTGGAAAACCCGGATCTCTAAAGGCAATGTCTCAGATTACATATGTAACCTAGTTCCCTGAGACAGGGAACAAGACACTGCATTGCTTCGCCACACTTTGGTCTCGCCTGCACACTTTCTCTAGACTTAAGCTGGTGACATATTTTGCAGGCGCCTTTTAAAGGCATTGTGGCGTGCAATGCTACGTCACATGGCCTTCAAGTTGCCTATAAATAGGCCTGGTTTTACATGTGTTTAGACTTGAGTACACCTGGTGCAGCATCTCATTCACTGTCTAAGGGAACTGTGTTACTAAGTAACCTTTGCTTTAACCATTTTCAAACTTTTGTTATATCTCTTGACAACTACGTGGCACCAGCCTCAACCTTTGTAGGTCACCTCAGGCTATGGTAATAATGAACTATACCAAGTTCCATAACAATATGCAATTGTGTTTGTTGAATGCTGAAAAAATTCAAAAACACCCAAAATGGCAGGTAGAACATTGGATATCTTTAACTCAGCATACCGTAAGGAATCTAAAGAGACTACTCTCATTATTTTAGACCAAAGTTTTCAAAAGGTATAAGCTAAAATAATGAAGCCTCATATCCTTTTTCATGAGCTCTCTGTAAAATGTATAGATGCAGTATATGAGAACGGTAAGAGGTATTGAGTCAAATTACATTGCTTTTTGTTAGGGCTGTCTCTAAATGCTACATACCAAATTTGTGCAAAGAAAGGTTTGAAGCAGAGACCTATCTATGTGCCAAATTTCCATACGCTTGCCATACACTTTACTATACAGTTCTGTATGCTATCATAGACTCGAGCGGAATAAGAATACTAACAGTAACAATAAATAAATAAAATGATAAAAACATTGCATAGTTAGTCCTGTGTTTAACAGGAAAATACAAAAATACATTTTTAAAAGTAGCCACAATGTAAGGCTTTATAGAATTCCCCATCCAGGAAGAATGCATGCAAATGTTACCTTAAAAATTAAGCTGAAACAAACATCTTTAAGGCTTTACAACACAACGTCAAATAAACTGGACTAACCAATCTTCCAGTTACGCTCTGACCCCCCTCATTAAGCCACAGATCTGGTACCATGGCAGACAGATAAGGGCCCCAGACGCCTGGAACAAACAGTTCCTGCTTGCTGACCTGGAAAGACAGTGACAAACAGACCAAAGCTGTGGGTTACAGTCACACTTTCCTAGTTATGGAGAGTTTTTTATATTGAAAGACTGTAATGAGTCTTACAGCCATATGACATGAAGATGTGCCACATATAACGGCCATACGGGATGTGATTGGCTGCTTTTCACAGGGCAAGTTGTGGCCCCTCACATCAGCTCCAATGACGCCTAGACAAGCCAGTCACAGATCATTTAATTTAGGGAAGCAAACTCATGGCGAGAGCATGTGCATGACTGAAATCTCATTTTACCAAACCATTTAAGTAAATTAGCTTTAAAGCCACAATCCATAACCTGTGCCTCTATTGCTAGCTCTGTTTAAACATATAATTCTAAATTACTTGTGGAGTTATTCTCTTTACATGGGTTGTGCATTGTTACTGCTCTTTTGCACTGATGGTTAGTTCTTGAGTCGCTAAAATGTCTCACCTGTTCAACAGATAAAAATATCTCTGCGTCACACTTTAATCCCTACAATTCTTGAAGATGTCGCCACCTTTTAAAATACCCGTCAGTATTTACTGTCGCTGTTCCTTGTTGACCGCAGCCCTCCACAGTTAAAAATGTTTGGTTTTGACAACAGGATTCCCCAGATGTCAACGATGACTGTCAATTAGAACTTTACATCTAATTATAAATCATAAATATAAACTTACTGTTGCAAATCATGGTATGGTCAAGGGACAATGTTGAACACTGATCTGTTATGTGCTTCCTATTTGTTAATTTTGAACAAAGGAAAGTTATGTATTGCAGCTTTAAAACAAACATGTTGCTGTAAAGCACATTAAGGTCCAACAAACTTCTGCTCTTTTTTTCCTGTAATGAATTGAAAAGTGGGGTGTACCTAACCCGCCTGCATGGGCGTCTATGAGTGAAGCCCCCACAGCTGTGGCTTGTTTAAGGCCTAAATCTTCAGCTGCCTCCGGAGTAAGCCCTCCTCCTACCAGACCCCCTGGACAACACGACTGTGACCCTTGAAATGCAAAGTTTACTAGAACAATCAATTTTTGTTAAATATTTACTCACTTGTCAATATTATTAATATAATGTTATTTAGGTGTCATTTAATGATGTGAAATCATGCCTATTTATAGGCAACACCAGGATCATCTGACGTCGCCCTGTAGGCCACATATACTGGCATTAAACGTCATTTGATTCAATTGTTTGAAGGAAAATCATGCAAGCATACCTTAAGATCCCTTTTGAGAAAATCGCCCTGACAATTTATGTATGTATGAACACTGTGTTGTGCATAAGAACTAAGATGTGTTGACCCAAGAACTGCGGAAGGAAGAGTTTCAGTGCTAGAAACACTTCTCTCATTTCTATGCAATTTACATGCCAAGATAGATAAAGGCCCTCCCACATGCTGCAAACTGGGTGTGTATCAAGAAATGGACCCCAGCGTTTGAGAGAGTTGTCCGTCGTGAGAATCTTGAGATGGAAAGGCTCAGAGCGCGGGACCATGGTAACAAAACACAATCTTTTCCACAAAAGGTGGTTTTAAGGATGAAACCCACTACCGCTGAGTGAGAACTGAAATGATCAAATGTGCAACGGACCCTATGAAATTACGTTAGCTGCTGGTCTCTGAACAGGGAGGACTGAAAAATGCTGGCATAGTCTGACCCTGCACAAAGCGGCAAGGACAGACTCCATGTGTGCAAAAGACAAGTGTGCCTGCAAATTTATTCCAAATAAAAAAAACTCATGAAAATGTTCCAAATAGTTTTCTCATCTATTTTGAGTCAATCATCAACAGCAATTAAACAAAACTTCCCAAAAAGTATACTTTTTTAAGCAATGTTCAACAATGTCATGTTAAAGCATCCGTTGATCCTGTTCCCAAAATTTCCAATTAAATTATTTGTTCTAATTAAAGCAACATTCAGCATAGTTCTCAATGTGCCTCTCTTCAACCTAAGCAAATGTTCTACTCTTCAATGGTAACCTCTTAAAACCACAAACATAAAAGAAACTCTTTTAAATACCAACAGAATACAATAATAAACATTAATGTCTTTTCCTTTTCTAATCTTGTTTAAAATAATAAAAAAAAAACACTTTATTTACTCCCATTTTTCAGTTCCATGCAAAGAATGCTGGGAAATGAAAATCGAGTCTATTTAATGATCAACATACCATCACCACAATATCATTATACTGTATATACAGTATTATGGTTTAATATTATGTGTCATTTATCAAATTTAATGATAAATGATATTTAATTATTAAATTTAATGTAATAAAAACTATTTGCCCCCTTCCTGATTTTGTATTTTTCACACTTAGATGATTTAAATCATCAAACTAATTTTAATATTAAACAGACGTAACCTGAGTAAATGCAAAAAGTAGTTTCTAAATGATGTTTTCATTTGCTAAGGGAAAAAAGCTGTCTAAACCAACTTGGCCCTATGTGTAAAGTAACTGCCCTGTTCCCTTTTTAAATCATGAATGAACTGTGATTAACCACTAAACACTTGTCTGACAAAATGAAGCACTCTAAAAGATCTCAAAAAGCTGCACATTATGCCTCGATCTAAAGAAATACAAGAACAGATGAGGAGACGGTTATTGACATGTATCAGTCTGGAAAGGGTTACAAAGCCATTTTTAAGGCTTTGGGACACCAGCGAACCACACTGAGAGCCATTATCCACAAATGGAGAAAATTTGGAACAGTGGTGAACTTTCAGAGAAGTGGCCGGCCTACCAAAAGTATTTCAAGAGTGCAACCACAACTCATCCAGAAGGTCATTAAAGACCCTACAACAAGGGTCATCTAAAGAACTGCAGGCCTCACTTGCTTCAGTCAAGGTCAGTGTTCATGATTCAACAATTTGAAAGACAAAATAGCATCCATGGAGTTCCAAGTGGCGAAAGCCACTGTTGACCAAAAAGAACAAAAAGGCTCGTTTCACATTTGCCAAAAAACATCTTGATGATCCTCCAGAATTTTGGAGAAACATTCTACAGACTGATGAGACGAAAGTTGAACTTTTTGGAATGTGTGCGTCCTGTGTGCGTCCCTCAAGCGCACTTGGGTTATGCAGCAGGATAATGATAAAACATACCAGCAAGTCCACCTCTGAATGGCTCCAAAAAAAAACAAAATTAAGGTTTTGGAGTGGCCTAGTCAAAGTCCGGACTTAAGTCCGCTGTGGTATGACCTTAAAAAGGCTGTTCATGCTCGAAAACCCTCCAATCTGGCTGAATTAAAACAATTCTGCAAAGGAGAATGGGTCAAATATCCTCCACAGCGATGTGAAATACTTATTGCTAGTTATCACAAATGCTTGATTGCAGTTGTTGCCGCCAAGAGTAAGAGGCAGTTACTTTTTCACATAGGGCCAGGTTAGTTTGGACAGATTTTTCCCTCAATAAATGAAATTATCATTTAAAAACTGCATTTTGTGTTTACTCAGTTTGCCTTTGTCTAATATTAAAATGTTGATGATCTGATCCATTTAAATATAACTAATAAGGAAAAAAATAAAATCAGGAAGTGGGCAAATAGTTTTTCACAGCACTGTAGATAAAATTGAACAGCACAAAAAGTTTGACACCTAAAAGGTTTAATAAAATTAACTAGAATTTTTTACTTTTTTTACTTTAATTTTTAACAATGCATTAAATTAAACAGTGCCAACAGATCTCCTGAATTATTTTTAAAGTGTACTAATTGTAAAAACCAGACTCTTTTTGAGAAAGAGGAAAATGTTCTATGTCCCCTTTGTTCAAAAGAGATTGAGGAGCAACGAGGTGAATTGAATGCAATAGCCCCCCTATATAGCCCTGCAATAGCATGTTTAGAATCTACTTCAATACATTTGGCAGTAGATACCAAATACCAAATGCTGCCAGATGATCTGAGGCAGGCATCATTCATTCAACCTGAAACAGTATGCTGGCAGGAAGCAACTGGGCAAAAGTAAGAAATGATAAAGCATACGAACCTTTGCTTGCTTGTTCCCCAAATCATTGGTGGAGACGGGACAGGCAGAATCACCCATGAGGGCAGACCAGGGGGTCTGATACAAGCTTTTGTCATGAAATCAAACTATTCTGAGGTGGGCTGCCCAGGATAGTACGGCAGGCATAAGAATTTCTTTGGCCTGTTGGGAGGAAGTGACAATCCTCAAATCGAGCCTCCTTCTCCTTTGCAGCTGGGCCTAAGAGGGCTGTCCCGCTCCTCTAAATCTTTATGGAGGAGCACATGTGGCCACATTCCCCTTCAGCTCCTGCATGTGAGAAGGCCAGGAAAAACTACTCGACATTGCTAAGACCTGAACCTGACAAAAGATTAATTCTCTGAATGCTTCAGACTATTTCTTTGCCTCCCAGTACCAGTCAAGGATGGAGTCAAGGATGGTATTATCAATGATGCCAAACAGGCTCTGGGGTAAAATGGGGGCATTCAGAAAAAATGCTTTGTCTTTATCGTATATGCCTGACAGTTTAATTATGTAAAGACAGCAAGCGTTTCTTCCACACTTCCACAAACAAGACCTCACAAACCTTACAACTCTATATGTACTTCGGGGAAGAACAGGAAATTATGACAGGGTGGCCGCACTCTGGAAGTGGCCATCCAGCTTAGACTGAACAACCCACTGTTGTTCATCTGGCCAACCTAATTTTAACTTGGCAAAAGCCTGCTGAACCACCTCAAGCAGCTCCTCAAATGTGGCAGATTGAGGAGTCTGCTCTGCTTCAGCTCCCACCTCAATGTCAACATCCAGGTCTTCATCAGATAACACAAGCTCATCATTCAGATCGGAAGAGATTGCTAAACAAATTTCCAAACCAGAGATGAGCTCCCCCAGGCAGCAGAGAGAGCAAAAGATCCTTTAGCCAACTAAACCTATAAACCCCATGATCGAACATGCCCGAACCGTGGGAAGAAGATGCCTGGCTCCCATCACCAATAAAAGAGCCAGAAGGGAGCAGAGCATTCTCAGGGAGAGACACTGGAACTGAGGACAGCCAGCCGCCTCAAGAGCTGACTTAGCATGTTCCACTCCCAAACAAACCACAAAATGCAGGTGCCTTTTAAGGTCACTGTAGCATGCATTACTATGTCACATGACCTTGCCATTGCCTATAAATAGGTGTGATTTAACATTTGTTCAGCGGGTGCACCTGAAGTGCTTCCCCTATAGGGTCTGCACCTGAATAATAATATAGTAAATAGTAAACTCCCTAAACACATGCAAAAATTTGCATGTTCTCTTTGCTTACCTATTTTGGAATAATTGTTCTCCCTCAGGTCCTCCAGACCAATGGTGGTCCAGAAGTTATCACTCCACCCGTCTGATGGGGAATAGGTCCACTTACACACTAGAGTACATAAAGACCTATATCAGGAGATCAGAGTGAGGTGGGAACGAACTGCAAATCACTCCTATTAAGTTAATGGCAAATATACCTTTAGGGTGAAATCTGACATAGGAATGTTCTTGACAGGTTTTATAAACCTCACTTACCTTGCTAAGGAGCCAGTAGCTTTCCATGACAGAAAGTCTGGAAGATCGAAAAAATGTGCCACTTCTTTCCAACAACTTTCCCCCAGATTCTAGTCAACATGGAAAAAAGTTAGGGTGATGCAAAAGGAGGAGGCTAACTGTTTACAAAACATGTACTATGAAAAATGTCACCTCTTTCAGCCACAGTAATTTTGGGGGCTGCATTTCAGGTGACATCACCCCACCAACTCTCTGTAGGACTTCATGTTTGGTAGCTGTGATTCGTAAAGCTTGTTCTGCAGCCCGATGGTCCATCCACATTACCACATTCCTCTCTTTAATTCCTGTAAGGCAACACTCAGTCAAACCTAATTTTTACAGTAAACATTTGGACCCAACTGTCTCAAAATATGGCTTACCTGTTTGATTGACAGCCACAGGCTGAAAGTTTCTATCCAGAGTCACTAAAGAACATGTAGCATCAAACCCAATACCTCGAACTGAACCTATATCAATGTCCTGAGTTACTCTCTGAAAAAAAGGAAACATTTGCATATCTGTTTATAGGTCTAATGTGCATTTCTGTGCCATCCCTCTGTTTTCTACATCATTATCCTATGAGGGGTCAAAAGGAAGGTTGAAGCCAATTCCAGCATCTCAGGCCAAAGACAAGAAACACCCTTAACAGGTAGGCCTGTCGCGATAGTCAATATATCGACTTATCGCACGATATATGGAAATGAGCGCGGTCATTTTTGGTGCCGCGATATATTGCAACTAATAATTTTTTTATCATAAAATCTAATTATATTCATTTTTATATAAAAATGAATGTCACTAACATTTTAGTCAATCGCGCTGCCTCTGTCATCTTGCCTGCTCTCTGTGTCGGAGCTCAGGCAGCGTCCCCGCATGCACACACACAGAAGAGAGAGAGAGTGTGAACCCACTGTGTTATAAAGTGTTGTGACAACTATATACAGTTAGAAAGAACAAGTCCCAATGGACTTGATTTTAAAGCCGCAATCTTCAGCTCTGGTGTGGGAACATTTTGGCTTTAAGCCGAATGAGAGAGGGGAGCCGATTAACGTGAACGAGCCAGTATGTCGACTTTGTTTAAAAACAGTGGCAACGAAAAAGGGCAACGCGACTAACCTAAAATCTCACTTAAAACATAACCACCCCACCCAGTTTTTTAACCTTGGAACAACAACCGCTGCTGGAGCTGGAGAGGGGTCTTCCAGACAGCTATCTGTTTCCCAACAGTGCAAATATAAACTTGACAGCGCGAAATGGCGCACACTCGCGGATAGCGTAACTCGCTATATAGCCAAAGAGATGCAGCCGTTAAACATGGTAGAAAAACCAGCATTTAAAAATATGCTGCAAACTTTCGACAGACAGTACGAATTGCCAAAGAAAACGTACATCTCCCAAACTGCTATTCCATCCTTGTACAGCAAAGTAAAAGACGACATTCTGAAGAAGATAAAAGACATATCCTTTTACTCTGCCACTACAGATATGTGGTCAAGCTCAAATATGACCCCATATATGAGCTTGACCATCCACTACATAACTGCTTAAAAATAAAGCCTTGTTTGTTCTTTGAAAGAGTGCACTTGCATTATTATGCTATTATATTGTTATATATATAACCAATGGTATAAAATGGTCTTAAAAAATGGCAATAATATCGTAATAAATTTTAGTGCAATATATCGCATAGCAAAAAGGAGTTATCGTGACAGCCCTATTAACAGGGGCCACCATAAGGACTGATTATTTTGCTTTTTGTTTGCAGTGTGCTGCTTTCTTTCTTTAAAAATAAATTAAACCTGTACTTATGTAATTTATATTTTGTTGGGTAATGCAGTGACACAAGGACAGGTGTCTGAGATCGTTTGTGAGTCCCTATGAGTCATGTGAATCATCTGAAAACTGCAGACCTCACTTACCCTCACAGCCCTGCAGCATTTGCTCCAGATCTCTGTTGATGATTGCTCGTAATGATCAGTGCATGGCGTCCATATGTGAATGGTCTCCTCTGCCATGTGTCTGACACGACCGTCTGGTGTGACCAGAGCTGCACGCACACTGGCAGTGCCCACATCTACGCCAATGTAATACCTACTCATGTCACTGGATGACCTGCAAACATTACACAGACAACCTGCTCTGACATAGTAGTGCACACATAACCCTAAACATGTTCTGATCATACTTTACCCTAAAATCCAAAGAAAAATGAAGTTATATTTTTAATATGCAATATAAACAATCCAATCCACTCATTCCACGAGTGCATTTCTTTCAGAAAAAGGAATTATTTCTCAGACCTAATCGAGATTGCACATTGGATTAAAATGGACACAAGGTACATATCTTTCCACATAATACCACAGAAGTCATGGAACAGTGAAGGGCCTTCAGTGATGTGAGGCATGCACTGAGAGAGTTAAAGGTGACCCACAAGATCTGGATAGTTTAAGATAAAGGCTGAAAAAGGATTAAAGAAAAAATGTGCAAAAAAGTAAAATACTGTGCTGCCTGTTGATACTCTGTTGTTCTTGTTTTGTTAAAAGTGGGTACCGTTAATAGTTTTGAATTTTAAATGTAACTTGAAAAAAGGGGTTGAGAAGATTTGCTGCAAATAAAGACACAGGAGATAAATCCTCTAACGTACATGTGAATAGTGTTCCCATTGTTTAAATGTTTTTACTTATATTTTAATTGTTGCAGAGACTGATGACTATTATTACCAGTGAAGCTATTGCAGTAAGAGGCTAGCCCCATATATGCTGAGAATGTTACAAAACTCAATCCAGAGGAAAAAACTGTGAGGGTGTACTCACACTAGGCACTCTGAATCATGTTTGACCAGTCTAATCGCTTTGAACCATGCTGGGGCATGGTTTGTTTAACAGTGCTCTAGCCTGGTTAAAGAGGTGGGCCAGAGCACTGTTCGATTGGGCTCAGGCATGGTTAGCGTGTAGTGTGATCTTTAACTGTGCAAGAGCACAGAACAGCTACTCATCATTACAACAACAAACACCTTCTAATAATACTTGGATAGAACAACTAAGGTAATTAATTTCAGTATATTTACATCTATAATAGGTCTGGTTCTAACCTTGGAATTAAGAATTGCAATTTGCGAGTATATAACAATATGGATATCTCCATAACAATCCATCAAGTCAAAAATCACTATGCGGCATAAATGATGAATCTATTGGGCAATGTATTAGAGAAAGTGCTTTTCTTCACAACAAAAAGTTGCATTGTTAATGACGTAAGCATGTTCTGGCTTAGACTTTAAGTGCAAGTGTGAGTGCAGGCCAGCAGGGGAGGGGGGACAATCGCGCTCGGGCACAGTACAAGGCAACCATGCCTAGAATGAGTATGCCCTGCCTCTGTAGATGAAACAAATATTTGTGTTGTTTTAAAAAAATGAAAACATTTAACTGATGTGGCTTACACATTGACATTGAAGTTTGATCAAAAAGTATTAACTAAAATATTGGCTTACAGGTCAGTACATTTCAACAATTACTTATGCTGACCAAACTGGGTTTATTCCAGGAAGGTTTCCATTGTGTATAGTCCACCTACTTCTCAATATATTATATGCAGACTGCCGGTAAGTCACAAATTTTGCCTTTTCATCATCTTATATTTAAACATGAGCCTTCACAGATTATTGGAGTTTTCTCAGTATGGAGGAGAAAAGGTCAATGTTGTATAGGAGATTTATATATAGAGAATCAGTTCGCGTCTTTTTTACAACTTCCAGCCGCCTCAAAGTCTGCGCTCCCACAATCTCATTGTTTTGTCATTTATATAACCCTGCATACAGGGTTTCCCCTATATACATTCTGCAGCTGCTGAATTCTCAGCGCCGCTGCAAAAACAAAAAAACTGACTCTAAAGTAACGTGATGTGCTAAATTTTATTACCAGTTGTTAGCCGCTAGTTAACCAACTTGGCTATTGCTTTAGGCATCATAACGCAACCTCCTCCCTCCCTACCCTCTCTGCCTATGCTACTGAAGTAAACGATCTGGAATCCATATAGAATGGAAAAGAACCATTGTAGAACCAGGCGCATACTGTAGCGTTCTAGGATCTTTGGTGTATCTGATTGGTGCTACTTGCTGTGTTGCTATGTGGTTGCTATGTTGTTGCGGTTCTCTCCTCTGATTGGATACCATCAACTCTTGGTGGTAACTTCAAAGAACTTCTAGCTGTCAACTTTTATTCTGAGGTAAATGATTTTGATGAAAATCCATGACCAACAGTCTTCTACCAAGAAGCAAACAATGTAAGTATAAATATACATTTCTGTTATAAGACATAGACTAGGTCAACATTAACTTTGTTATGGAGGCATTAGGGTTAGCGTTATCGAGATCTTGTTTGTTATAGAGATTGATTGCCTATAAATCTCTTCAGCTCAGAACAGACTGATTGCTAGTTTGAAAATGAATGAAGGATAGGTAATGTTAAGCCTGATAAACACAAACGCAGTGTTTCCTTTGTTTAAAGTAGGACTAAAGACGTAGTTCGCCAGCTGACACTTGAGAAATCGGTTGGGAGCTAGGCTAGCTTTCTAGATATTATAATCCAGCCTACAAGCTCGCGGCGGCGTCAAACTACAGTACCAATGTCACAAATGTCCCCAATGTCAGTCAAATTTTTCAATGAATGAGTTGACGTTATCATTGAAGATTTAATTAATATTACCATAATCTTTAGCCTATATTAAACGTGTAAGCGGTTCTTGAATGGAACGGTTAAAATGTATTTTTTTTAGGCTACTTTATAAAGGTGACGTGAAACCTAGAGTAGACCATTCTAATGCTAGGTTTGTAGGCCTATTCCACCAGTGTTGAGTGTTTTCTACCATAGGTTAATAAATATTAATGCCATTTTCAGATGAGTCTCTTGAACTGGTTAAAGAGAAAGGTGGACAGTGACCACAGAGGAGCTGAGGTTAGTGAAGTAAATAAGGAAACATCAGTTTTTTTTCAGCCAATAAAACTTTGTATGATATTTATTATTATTATTAGAGAGCAAGTGTTCAAGTGTGTTGCAGAAACAAGTAGTGCATGAAAGGGAAGGTGAGGGAGAACCTATAGGAGTGGAAGAACAGGTGAGAGAGGCCTCAGCAGACATAGAGCATGAGTCAGAGATGGATGTCCAAGGAGAGAGGCAAGAGTCAAGCTCTAGAGGATGGCACAGGCAGTCTGGCTGGGATCCAAACTGGGTCGAAATTGACCGGTTTAAGCTTTGGCTTTACCATGTTCCAGACCATGGTGATTATTCAATCCAACACAATCATCTGAATGACTGACCAATCAATGATTATTACTACTGAGAGGCTTTAAGTGCCTTTATCATGCCGTCAAGGGAGAACAGGCACACCATACAAATTACCCTTGCCTGTTAGAGCTAGCAGAGCTACTGGGGTGTAATTACTTTCAAAAGCTCAGGGCAAGACATGCATACAAGCCACAGCATTATTTTCTTGCCATTAAATACACTATTAACTATTTTATAATATTCAAATTTGAATGCCTACAGATTGGAAATGTGACAAATTATACATCACATTGTATTATTAATGAGATGCTAGACATCATTGCCACTGTCGTGGAGGAGCCCATACTGTCCGATGTCCGTCGATCCCTCGCAATCGGACTGGAAATCGACGAAAGCACAGATATTTCCGTCTGTCGACAACTTGATCTCCATGTCAGGAAAGTATAATTTGGAAAAAAGTTTTCTATCAATGAAATATTAAAAAGCTTCAGTGTCAGGTTTGTCTTATCAAGATTTTTTTTCTCCTCACCAGATACACAGACTTAGAGGGACAGGTTTACAGACAATTTCTCGACCTGGTCACTGTTCCTGATGGCAAAGCCAACACAACTGTTGAGGAACAGATGGAGCTGCTGTCATGACAGGTATATACACAATCACGAAGGTTGCTTTAATCTGATTCATGACATGTTCTGATATCTACTACTGGTGCTTTTTGGCCTCTTACAGGGAGACTGAATGGAGTTTCCAAGCAACTTCAAGATGCCTTCCCCTGGCTGTTGTCTGTTGCCTGTGCTGTCCATCACCTTGCCCTGTCATGCCAGGATGCAACAAAGTCAAGAGCATATATGAACACTTTTCGGGACCACCTTTAGCAGCTACATGTCTACTTTAAGAAAAGTGCCAACAGAACCTTTTCTCTGAAGGTGGCAGAGCAAACCTTGGGCCTTGATCACTTGAAGATTAAGGTAAGTTATATAGCAAATAGTTACCTCAACTACTGAAGTTTTTAATCTGTCAAATAAAATTGTCATTATGACTTGCATAAGGTTTAATTGTTTTACATATTAAATACTGTATAGGTGAAAGACACACACTGGCTGTCCCAAGATGCTGCAATCAAGAACCTTCAGTGCAACCTCTCAGCAGTCCTTGCAGCGTTAGCTGATGAGTCTGAAGTTAACAGATGCCCAACAGCCAAAGGGCTGTTCTCCTTTCTGGCCACATACAGGTTTGTGGCTGCAGTTTACCTGCAAACAGATGTGCTGCCACTCCTCAACCGCCTGTCCAAACTGTTTTAGAAGGAAAATGTGAATTTTCTTGCAGTAAAATTTATTAAGAATAAGCAAGAATTTATTTTAAAAGAATCTTACAGTACCTCTTCTTATCTGCAACTTTGCCACAAAGTCAATCTCTCTCTTTACATCTGCCCTTTTAAAGAGATAGGCTCTGGATGAGATTCAAAAGCCTGGTAAATGTCTCCAAATGACCACCCTTATAATGATTTCAAGATTGAAGATTCAAAAGATTGAAGATTCAAAAGAATTCGCTCTTTCAGTTTTTGCCACTGACTCTAAACATAGGGCCTAAGCAGTCTCACCGTGTTCAACCATATCTTTAAGACAAACTGAGATTACTTCTGCTTGTCATCCTTAAGTAATGGAACCCTATCTGGATGCCTTGATTGACAGCCTAGAACGCCGGTTTGCCAATGTGAATCTACTGTCTGCGTTCCATGTTCTCTGGCCTAAGGCTGCCAGGGTAGATGATGGAGAAAATTTGGAAAAACTTGATGTCCCTCTCTGAGAGGTTCCACATAGGCAACAAGGTGTGGCAGGAATGGGCATCTTTCAAGGAACACATGCTATGTGGAGCATTCCAGGTATGTGCATAAAATGTAGTGACTTGTGCTGTGACTTTTGTTACTTTCAAGTTGTTGAAAGTTAAGAACTGCATGTTTTATGTAATTTTTCAGGACATGGACCAGCAGTCCTGCATGGAAAAAACTGGCCTCTCAGCTTGATGTGTGGGAACAGCTGTACCCGGGCCTTAGCAAACTGGCTGCAATCAGCCTAGTTATTCCTGTATCTATGGTTAATTGCGAGAGGGACTTCTCCACCATGGATAGGGGCAGGTGTGGTCTACTGGTTAAGGAATCGGACTTGTAATCAGTAGGTTGCTTGTTCGATTCCAGCACCCGATTGCTCCCCGGGCGCTGCAGGGATAGCTGCCCACTGCTCCGGGTGTGTGTGTGTTCACGACTTGCAGTGTGTGTTCACTCCTCACTTGTGATGGGTTAAATGCAGAGGTCACATTTCGGTTATGGGCAACCATAACTGACAAATACATGTCACTTCACTTCATAGGGTAATTAGATATTAGTTAATTAAGAAATGCTCCAGCCATATACTGGTACAAAGTTCATAGTTATTGCATGTTTACTCTAAACTCTTTGCTGTGACTAGAATGTGGGTTAGTCTGTTGTGCTGATACAGGACATTGGAGGACCTTTCTATTGTGTTTGTCATGGAGTCCTTATGAGAGAGCTTGATGCCAAGTTATTTGCCAATGAAGAAACAGAAACACTGTTGGTGATAATGACCACTCTCATTATTTCCATAATCTTGTTTTATTTCTAGATGAAGACTGACCTGCGTAATAAATTGCAAGGGGAACATTTAGCATCCTGTTTGAGGGTCAGAATTAATGGCCCCCCCATCTCAGAGTTTAATTATCAACGAGCCTTGGAGCTCTTCTTTCAACAGCCCAGAAAGATCAAATGTTCCAATGGAAGATGTGGCCTATATAAATCAATCTTTTAATTAAATAAATTAATTAAACCTAGCTAAATCCCCTAGTGTTGCTATGGTTACCGACACAGCACTGCTGCTACAAAAAATTCTAGGAGAAACACTGCCTGCATATTTATTTTCTTCCATTATGGTGAATTATCTAAATTCTAAAACAATTATTGTCATTGTTTGTTAATGCCATTCCAGCTGTTGTTTTCTCTCTCTTTTTTAGGTGCTGTTTTGCTGAAAACCAAAACAAATATTTAGTATAACATAACACAATAATTACTGTTCTTACAGTTTACAATCCCCACTAAGAACCTTTTTATACATTTTGCTTGATTGTCAAAAAGAAAACAAAACTTGTTCCATAAATGGCTTTTTCTGTCTTGAGTGAAGAGTGATTGTATATTTTCAAAGTTAAAGTGCAAATTAATTATGTTTAGAAATTTGTGTTCAGCAGATATACTTGAAAAAAGTAGTACTTGAAAAGATACAAAGCACAGATATACTTGAAAAGGTGGTGTCCTTGTAGATATGTTCATTTCTGGACAGAAACAGTTTCTGTGAGGATTTCCAATCAGAATTTAGACTATATAGTACATAGTACAGGGACTGCTCTCAGTGTAAAACTGAGAGTTGACTGAGTTCCATTCAATGAAATTTATTTTTTTACAATTACCTTTTACAAAGTTACAATTATACAAAGCAGCTTCATACATAAAACTTATATTAAAAATATATATATATATATATACAACTGTGGTAAGTCGGAATAAATCAACAAACATGGTAAGTCATGGCATCTTCTGTTATTGTTACATGCATTGTTTGCCACGTTTAGTGTAGCCTTCTCTGTCAGCGCTGAGGGTTTAACAGGTGATAAAACAGTTAAACTGACGCAGAAGATTTCTGAATTAGTGACATGCATCCAAACTCAAGGATAGTAAGAGTGAGAGGGCTTCAGAGCAGAGCAGAATGTGACTAGCTCCATACATTGTTTAGGTCTGGTTACAGATCCCCTGCAGCAGGGAAATTTTGAGAAACAGCCTAGCTGCAGGACAAAACGCTGCTCTCCCATTCCGTAAAAAAAAAAAATTGATTACAGTTTAAAACTGGTTCTCTCCACTCAGTGATGCATCCACTGTCACACCTGTTGAAAGTGCCCTAGTTATCAGAGATTCTATTGTACAGAATGTGAAAATAGAGGCATCAGGCACCAGCCACCGTAGTTAAATGTTTACAAGGAGTCATAGCACCTGACAAAGCAAATATAAGATTTTAATCACTCAAACCTAAAGGCAGTGCTCCCCAAAGTGTTTCTTGTTACACCAGAGGAAACAAAACTTTGGACTGTCTACACAAACATGGCTGAAGCCTACACTGCGACCCCCCCTCCCCCCCTCGGACAATAAAAACACCTATGCACGAATGCTGTTTGTGGACTTCAACTTCAGTATTGGCATTCAATACTGTCATCCCCTCCAAGTTAATCACTAAACTTGGAGACCTGGGCATCAACACCTCTCTTTGCAATTGGATTATGGACTTTCTGACTAACAGACCCCAGCATGTTAGGTCAGGCCACATCTGCTCCACTACCATCACACTCAACACCGGTGTACCACAGGGCTGTGTGCTGAGACCCTTCCTCTACTCCCTCTTCACCCTCGACTGCAGGGCGTTAAATGGATCTAATGCCATCATCAAGTTCACAAACAATACTACAGTGATTGGACTCATCAGCAACAACGATGAGACTTCCTACAGGGAGGAGGTCCAGCACCTGGCCACATGGTGCACAGACAATAACCTGCTCCTTAACACCACCAAGACTAAGGAGCTCATTGTGGATTTTAGGAAGGAGAGAGGAGGCACACATGATCCCATCCACATCAACGGGATGGCTGTTGAGCGTGTCTCCTGCTTCAAGTTCCTGGTGACCCACATCTCAGAGGACCTGTCCTGGACCACCAACACCTCCAGCCTTGTTAAGAAGGCTCACCAGCACCTCTTCTTCTTGAGGACACTAAAGAGGAATCAGATGTCCTCAGCCATCCTGGTGAACTTCTATCGCTGCAAAATAGAGAGCATCCTAACCAACTGTGTCACAGTCTGGTATGGGAGCTGCTCTGTTGCGGAGCGCAAGGCACTGCAGCGGGTGGTAAAGACCCGTCCACAGAAAGGACTCCTCTAACCCCGTCCACAGACTGTTCTCTCCCCTGCATTCCAGCAGGCACTTCAGGAGCCTACAGACCAAAACCAGCAGACTGAGTAACAGCTTTTTTCCAAGAGCTGTCTCCTTACTGAACTCTGCTCCTCACTGATTCCACTATCCTCTCATATACACCTACACCCTCCATTAATTACATTCATAAATAAATATCTACATTACAGGACCGTTCAATGCACTACTGGACTGTCTACATGTTTATTTGCACTCTGGATTATTTATATTTGTATATTTACTGCTCAATTTGCACCCCAGTACTATGTACTGAATATTGTAATAACGCTATCCAATGCACTGTTTGCACTATTAATTATTCACCTCATTACATTGCACTATATTGTACATATCCTCTTGTACATTTCTGTTTATATTTACTGCACAATTTGTAAACCTCTGTTTATAATGCCATCTGTTTATTATGTTCATAGTACATCCCTATCTTACCTGTAAATAACCTTAACATGCAACACAACCTATATCCTGCACTTTACTGCTTATTGCACTTCTGGTTAGACCTAAACTGCATTTTGTTGCCCTGTACTTGTACATGTGTAATGACAATGTTACAAAGTTGAATGTAATCTAATCTAATAAATGTGCTGGCTAAATCTAAATGTAAATTTAGCAAGATTATTATACACGTAGCCACAAAGATGTTTGTCTCCATCAATCAGAGATCACTAAATATAATAATAAAGAGGTGTGTGAAATTGCTAGTACAATGTCAGACACTGAAATATGCTCTGGGCCCCTCCCTGCTTATCGTGGTGATGAAATACATAGCAGATTGTCATCACTAAACGGCTGGATGTTTAAGACGAGTTTTGAGAATAAGATAGGTTTCATAGAAAATTTGAAAAGTTTTTGGGATAGACCTGACCTGTTGCAAAAAGATGGCCTTCATCCCTCCTGGGTTGGTGCTGCTTTTCCATCAAGAAATCTGGCACATAGTCTAGCTATTAATACTACTAATACTTGACTGGGGCCCACGTCAGGAAGCAGAAAGACTTAACCAGCCATCTGCTAGCCGTCACACGTCATGGATAACACATTATTTACATAGACTCACCTAATTATCAGAATATAGACGGGTAAATACAAAAAACCCTGTAAACAATTTAATGGCAATTAAATCAATGTTAATGTAATAAAAACATAATACAGAAACATAATACAGACCAACAATTTATAGTTTGCTGAATATGAAATCTCTCTCTAGTACTAGAGTTAATTATATGATCATAGATTATAACCTCGATGTGCTCTGTTTGACAGAAACATAGCTAAAACCAGAAGATTACATAACATTAAATGAGTCTATCCCCAAAATAAGCATGAGCCTCATTCAAAAGGGAAGGTGAATTTATAAAGTTTGATTTCAGATACATTTCTTTTGAAGTGATGGTGCTCAATATAACTTTATCTGGTGTAAATGTAAATCAAGTCTGTAATTTGTACTGGTTACTGTATGCAGGGCACCAGGATACCACACAGACTTCAAAGTATTTCCTGAGTTTTTATCAGTAGTAATATTGGCCACAGATCAAGTCTTAATTGTTGGTGATTTTTACATTCATGTGGATAATGATAAAGATGCTTTGGGTTTGGCTTTCAAAGACATTTTAAACTCTATCTGGGTTTCACATGTGTCAGGACTCACTCACTGTCGTAATCACACTTTAGATTTAATACTGTCCTATAGTGTAAATGTTGATGAGATTATTTTGCAGCAGAGTGAAGACATTTCAGATCATTATCTGGTGTCTTGTTTAATACATTTACCCATGATTACAAAATCAGCTCTTTGCTACAAATACAGTACAACAATAACTTCTGCCACTAAATATCAACAATCTACTTGAACATTCTCAGTTCCTTAGCATAACAGATAACTTTGAAAACCTTTATAGTGCAACAGACTATAGACAACCTTAGACAAAGTTGCTCCTCTACATTTGAAGAAGACAAAGAATAGCAGCCCAACTCTGTGGTATAATAAGCATACCCACACCTTTGTAAGAGCGGGCCAGAAAACAAAGCATAATTGGAAGCAAGCAAAACTAGAGGTATTCCGTACCGCATGAAAGGAGTGTTTCAAATTACAAAAAGGCTTTAAAAAGCTCCAGATCTGCCTACCTTTTAAATATTTTAAAAGAAAATAAGCACAACCCAAGATATTTATTTAATACATTTGCTAAATTAACCAACAATAAAGCATCAACTGCTTTATTGATTAAAATCATAAACATGCAAATGCCTGCAACAAAATCACATCAGTTGGCGCATAATAATTTGCCCAAGAAATCCCAGTCATTTTCTACTATAGTTAGAGACAAACAGTTAAAAATAATTAAATAGTCTAAATCAACAACACGTATGCTAGATCCTATACCTACCAGGCTGTTGAAAGAAATGCTTCCTGAAATTATAGATCCTCTACATAGTATTATTAATTCATCATTGTTGCAAGTTCCAAAAACTTACAAACATGCTGTTATCAGATCTCTTATTTAAAACAAAAAACTTGAACCCAGGGAACTACTAAATTACAAACCCATGTCAAATTTACCTTTTATTTAAAAAAAATACTGGAAAAGGTGTCTTCACAGATATGTTAATTCTTGGAAAGAAACAGTATATGTGAAAATTTACAGTCATGATTCAGACCATATTACAGTACACAGACTGCTCTCATCAGAGTAACAAATCATTTGCTTTCATCAGGTGTTCTAGCTCCCTTTTTTATTCCAGTTTGTTGCTGTGAGTAAAAAGGTGCCATATCAATCACCAGTTCAGTATGGAGTGCTGCAGGGCTCAGTGTTTGGGCCTCTGCTTTTTACCCTGTATATGCTACCTCTGGGAGCAATTATTAAGAGACATGGAGTTAGGTTTCATTGTTATGCTGACAATACTTAGTTGCACATTTCTTCTAGGCCCAACAAGACCCATAAATTCACCAAATTAACAGAATGTATAGTCGAAATCAAAACTTGGATGACTAGCAACTTTCTACTTCTAAATTCAGATAAAACAGAAGTTTTAACTATTGGACCAAAATATTTCACACAAAACAACCTAGAATGCTGTCTTACTCTTGATGGATACTATATAAAGCCTGCTTCATCAGCTAAGAACCTTTTGGTAAGCAATTTGTCCTACTGGGTGGCTGCCCTGCAGGTTTAATACAAAAACGTCAGCTGGTCCAAAATCCAGCAGCCGGAGTTCTTACGAGAACTAACAAGTATGACTGTATTAGACTGGTTCTGTCAACACTGCACTGGTTTCCTATCAAGCACCGAATAAACTGTTTAACAAATTCTACTGATTAACAATAAGGCCCTGAATGGTTTAGTACCTGAGCGATCTCATGTCTCATTACTGCAATCTGAAAACTCTGGCAAGTTGATAATACCCAGACCTTTTAGGATCTAGCGTGTGTGGTAGTTCCTTTTCATATTTGGTGCTCAATCTCTGCAAACAGCCTTCTCAGTGTTGTCTGGAAGGCAGTTAAACTAAATCTTGATTAAAGACACACTTCTTTAATCTAGCCTACACATAGTCCTGTGGAGACAGATCAGTGGGAGTATGATAGACTTCATAAATGTTCTATTAACATATTAGGCCATAAGGTGAACCAAGAAAATGTGCTTAGAAAATGAATCTCGTTCCGACCTATGGCATCTACGTACTGTTTACGTCATAAAAAAGAAGTACGTTTATACTGAGTTCGAAAGTAAAAGTTCTCCATCAACGACCGTGATCCGTGCGGATCACGACCCACGGTTCGGCACGCACGTGACCCGCGGATTAACCCTCTGGGGTCGACGGTCGCGCCGGCGCGACCAGCTCACTTTTTTTAAGATCAGTGCAAAAGACACTAAAAATGCTCTGTCGTTTTTGGTCACACAGATAAGTGATACATATCATTCGAAACTGTGAAGTGTCTACTTTTATTGTTTTGCACTCATGATAAAAAACAAAATATTGTGCTTTTTACAAAATTAAAAAAACTAACAGGATGTGCGTTCTGCCTTCTCTCTCTCGGTGGAGTACATTCTGAAGCGCGAATACTTGTCACACAAACACGAGACATATATCTGCAGAAAGCTTAGAATGTCTATTTTAAAATGGTGTAAATCTTATCGAAAACAAATATTCTCAGTTTATGTAATCCGTATGAAACCAAGGAGAAGTACAACCGTTCCAGTCTCACTTCATTACCTGTAATTACCGGAGACCGCCACACCCCCGCGCGATTCACGTGGTAATAAGTTTCCGTTTCGCACATTCGGTTTCGTTTTCGGATTTTAAGACAAATTACATTTGTCTCCTCCCCTTTTTTGCTGATGCAAAAAAGGGTCCGATCCGTGACTCAAAAACCGTAATGTGATCCGAACCGTGAGTTTTGTGATCCGTTGCACCACTACCTTTTGTAATCCTGCAGTTTTGTTATAATCGATGTTTTAATTGAGGACTAGTTCGTTTCAAGCATAAGAAGAAAGTAGTAAAACTTGGAATACACATCACAAAGTGGTTTGGATTGCAGGGTGAGAGTCGAGCATTGGCAGACATATAAACACTGCCGCGATATTGAGTTTCACAATATTCCCAAAGACGCTGCCTTTCACCCTACGTGCTACAGGTTTATAAATAAAAGACAGATGGAATTAGCTGAGAGATGGATTGGACATGAGCAGATTGAAGCTGAAGATGCCGACAAACTCGAGGATACGCCGTCGTATCATGTATGCTCACGTATGTGTGTATGACTGCTCATGCTGCTCATGTATGTGTGTATGACTGCTCATGCTGCTCATGTGTGTGTGTATGACTGCTCATGTTGCTCATGTATGTGTGTATGACTGCTCATGCTGCTCATGTATGTGTGTATGACTGCTCATGCTGCTCATGTGTGTGTGTATGACTGCTCATGCTGCTCATGTATGTGTGTACGTATGCTCATGCTGCTCATGTGTGTGTGTACGTATGCTCATGCTGCTCATGTGTGTGTGTACGTATGCTCATGCTGCTCATGTATCTGTGTATGTATGCTCATGCTGCTCATGTGTGTGTATGACTGCTCATGCTGCTCATGTGTGTGTGTACGTATGATCATGCTGCTCATGTGTGTGTGTACGTATGCTCATGCTGCTCATGTGTGTGTGTATGACTGCTCATGCTGCTCATGTGTGTGTGTGTGTGTGTACGTATGCTCATGCTGCTCATGTGTGTGTGTACGTATGCTCATGCTGCTCATGTATGTGTGTATGACTGCTCATGCTGCTCATGTGTGTGTGTATGCAGTTTTATAGTTACAATTTTTAAAACACGCACGCACGCACACAATTGAACTAATTGTACACTGAGTTCCTTCAATAAAATTTTCCTCAATAAATTATTGAGGAAGATGATGCAAAATATGTGAGTGTAAATTAGTAATCTGGCCCCTTGGTTTAAAGAACAAAAATTACTGGCCCTCGTCATTATGAAAGTTGCCAATCCCTAGTCAATGGTCTCCTTCTGGTCCTTTTCCTGCATTTTTGAATGGATGTTAACAGAGAATCCTCACTGCGCTGCATAAACTACTTTTGTAAGGAAATAACGTATAATTAAAGGAATCGACAGCCTGTACATTAATCTTCAACATGCTTTACATTAAATACTTTTTGTAGGGAACTGTATGAATGTTTTAGTGAATAATTATAATGTTAATAATTATAATGTTTTAGTGAAAAAAAAATTATAT
>JAZGTK010004180.1:0-25205 GCA_036877625.1 Ambastaia sidthimunki | reverse complement strand
AAGTCATATCATATAAAAGCATCTGCTAAATGCATAAATGTGTGGCTGTTATCTGTGAATATGCTGAGTGTTAATGCAGTGGCTGAGAGGCTGGTGATCAGAGGTGGCTGTCACGGGATGCTGATAGATTACTTCTGCATTATTCATACTGTCTCCTGTTGTGCACTACATTATCACAATAGGCTGCTTTAATTACAGGGAGTTTGTAAAGGAAGGGTCATGGGTCTCACAGATGGGGATTATATGTGCATAACAATTTAATATCAGATTTAAAAGCAAAATTGCTGTTTCCAGTCAAACAAAAGAAGCACTATTACAGTGAGTTTATGAGAATGCTATAATAACAATAATCAATATTATAGAATCCTATTTTTGTCTTATTTATGTTATTATATTTACTTATTTTTATTTTATTATTATTATTTATCTTTAGTATACTATTATTATCTATTATTATCCCAGTATTTACAGTAAAGGAAGACCCCCAATCTTTTATTTCAAAACACTCTCTAGATGTGTATATTTATCTACAAGTGGACAAATGAACAACCAGCTATTAATGATGCTAGTTACATTCTCACAAATCTTAAGTGCACTAAACAGTTCTTGCTTGATTAAAAGTGAGGGATTGTAATGTAATGACTTGTGGTTTATTGAAGGTTATTAAAAGCTTTTTATCTCCTCATTTAATTCAGACTGAAAGCTGACCATTAGCTAAAATATTATTTAATTAGCTGTGATGCTGACGATTTAGCAGTACAGTTCACTACAATACAGTAAGCAATGGTTATAGTGATGGATGGCCATGCATAGTTAAGACTTAAAAACTTTGTTTTTGCATGTTATATATAAAGAAATAATGAAGATTAGAGTATATCAGCAATAATCTAATTGTGAGGGTCGTTCTTAATTCATTCTCTCTCTCTTTCTCTCTCTCTCTCTCTCTCTCTCAGTACACTGAAGAATTATTACGTCAGCAGCAGTTTTTGGAGGTGTATTTAGAGGGCACGCGCTCTCGCAGTGGAAAGCCATCTCCAGCGCGTGCTGGCATGCTCTCCATCGTGGTGGACACGCTGTGTACCAGCAGCATCCCTGACGTCCTGATCGTGCCCGTTGGCATCTCATACGACCGCATTATTGAGGGAAACTACAACAGCGAGCAGCTGGTAGGACCTGCCGTAGTTTAACTTAAAGTTGACATTGATCAGACAGTTAAAAGCGTTTTTATCCTCTCAAGTCCACTTTTGGTGCTAAAAGTTGTCTTTTTGTTTACTTATTTCATATTTTACTCTATGTCTAACTTTACAATCTTTAAAGTGCACGTTTAAGCCTTCAGTTCCTGAATTATTAGTTTTTAGAGTTTCTGTAGGTTAGATGAATTAAGGCTGAACTTTGTGTTCTTGTGTGTACAGTAATATTTTATTTCAGAAGAACATAGAAAATCCTTTTCAGAATTACTAGATGACTGAACACCTGCATCTTTCATCTAAAAAAGGAAAAGTCATGCTCTGCTCTGAAACATCTCATCTGACAGATGATATAATCTAATTGGAATCTAATAATTTCAAAGATTGTTACCTGATATAAAGCATAGGAAATGCATTCAAATAGAAATCTACACAGCAGTGTCTATACATTATTATTTTTTCTTCTTATTTTAGGGGAAACCTAAGAAGAACGAGAGTCTGTGGGGCGTGGCCCGTGGCGTGTTCAGAATGCTCCGGAAGAACTATGGCTGTGTGCGCGTGGATTTCACCCAGCCCTTCTCCTTAAAGGTTAAGGCAGTTTGCTGGCTCAACAACCACACTAAATCAATCACAGATCTCTTTCCTTACACCTTGATTTTGTGTCTCCATTGCTACAGGAATACCTGGACACACAACGCAGTCGGCATCTCCAAACCTCCCTGACGCTGGAGCAGGTCCTTCTTCCGACCATCATCGCTGCACAGTATGGACATCACAATATAAATGCGTGGGCTGGTTTTGTTGGTCTGGAGAACAGTTCATTTGGCTAATGGGATCATCTGTTTCTGTGTAGGCCTGATCACGCTGTTATTAATGGAGAAGATGGAGATCATCTGAATTTCAGAGACCTGTCAGACGAACCCTGGAGGAGACAGGTCATCGCCAACCTAGCCAAGCATGTTCTCTTCAGTAAGAGACCCTTAAAAGCCATGATACATGCAGTTATTAACAACGTCATGAACCCGGTTTTTATGGTTTTAAGACATGGTTCAATCCCAAAATTTTGTTAAGTGAATTACAGAATTATTTGGATGCCGCATCTGTTTCAATCACTTGGGGGCGATTTGCTTTGTCAGTCAGTTTGATTACTGACTTTTGTGTTTCTATAGCCGCCAGCAGGTCATCAGCTATCATGTCCACTCACATCGTGGCTTGTCTCCTCCTGTATCGATACAGACAGGTAAGCACAGACCTCAACGCATGTAAATATATCTATTACTATGGTAGCCTGTCCACATCTTCTGTTGGTGCACCATGATGACACAGTTCTCTACACTGGGCAGGGTGTGCTGCTGTCAAAACTGGTGGAGAATTTCTTCAATATGAAGGAAGAGATCCTGTCTCGGGGGTTTGACCTGGGCTTCTCCGGGAACTCTGAGGATGTGGTCATGCACGCGCTCAGCCTTCTGGGAAACTGCGTGAACGTCACCAGCACCAACAGAAACACTGAGTTTATCATCGCCCCTAGCAACACCGTTCCCGCACTCTTTGAGCTTAATTTCTACAGCAACGGCCTGTTTCATGTCTTCATTACTGATGCTGCTATAGGTAAAAGCTCCAGGGTCCTAATGCTCAAGAGAAAATTCATGATGTCACAGGATGTTGCGTATTGCCATAGATGTCCGTCTGCATGGATCAAACAAATTGCTCCTAAATCAAAAACACACAGTCCTTTAACTGAAGTAACCAACAAGTAACTATAAAACAACAACATAACACACAAAAATAATAAAAAACTGTACTATTCAAATTTATATTACATTGTTACAAAGCTGCTTTACAGAAACAAATTTAGAACTAGTTGAGACATATAAACAAAAAAATAAGGAGAAAAGGTAAAAAAACCCAGGAAAATTATAGAATATGTAATATTATATTTTTTTTAACTATGTATCCATTAACTTGGCCATGTGTACATAACCATTGCATTCAATGTGTCTGCCTATTGAGAGAATTTTTCTAAAAGATTTATGCCACAGACAGTCTGCCACAAAATAGAGTATTGATCATACAGATTCAGCATTCTGGTTATTCATGTAATTTTGTGCATTTGAGGGTCATTAACTGAAGTGTGTGTGTGTGTTTTGTGTGCTAGCTTGCAGTGCTCTGGCCCTGCTAAGGGAACAGTCTGCAGTAAGTTCAGCATGTGAGCAGAGTTCTTCCTCCACACTGCTCAGCCAGGAGAGGCTGATTCGCAGAGCTGCAGGACTCGCCCACTTTCTGTCCAATGAGGTGGCAGTGGCGCTGGTAGGTCTGCACCACCGTCACATAAGCAACAGCACCATCTAGTGATCAAACGGTAGAAGTGTTGACGGATTGCAAGCATGCATTTGCTTAAACGTGTTGCAGTGGCGCTGTATGTTCGGGTCATTTACAAATGCACACGTGTGAAGACTATACAAGAGTAAAAACAATGACAACAATACAATACAATGCACCACAATACAGACATTTCACAATTATATTCTGTTTTATTGTAGCATTTGTGTTTTTAATATGATTTGTAGGGCTGTTTAAATTAGTGTTAATGTGACCTACAAAACCTCAATGGATGCCGCATTAAGAGTGTGTGTAAATGGCTTCCTCTCTCTCTGTGTCTGTCTCTCTCTGTATTTCCTCTCTATAGCCTTGCCAGACATTATACCAGGTGTTGCATGAAGCTGTGACCAGGTTAATCGAGTACGGTGTGCTGATAGTGGCAGAGGTGAGCTGCTAACTCTTATTCTAAATCCCTGGTGATCTTTTGGGTTCAGTGATGTAGTATAGATTTAGATTTTAAAATATTGCGCAATATTTGCCCAAAGGGGGTTTTGCTGGGAGATTTCCCGCTGCAACCCAACATCAGGTAATTCATTTCAACTCAGTTAGATTGAAAATGTGTTGTATTCTTTTGTGTTCATCAGTATTCATTACTGGAAAAGTAATATGAATAATAACTGGCTGAGTCAGATCGATGGGTAACTTGACCAGTGATTGTAATACTTTGGTTCTATTAAGTAAAAAGTACATCAACACATTTTTTGTAAATTTTTGTTTTTTAGTTAAAAAGTTTATAGTTACATTTTGTGTAAAAGTTTATAAAGTTTAATTGTTGTGTATTGCATTAAACGTTTAAAAAAATTCCACTTGTTAAAATTATACCAAATCGAATTTAGAAAAGGGAAATAAAGGTTGATCATTGTGGTATTGCCCTCAGGAAGACCAGGAGGAGTTAAGCCCGTCTGAGGAGCCTTGGCCCAAGAAGTTTCCAGAGGCTCTTACCTGGCGAAGCGATGAAGAAGATGAAGACAGTGACTTTGGAGATGAGCAGCGAGACCGTTACCTGAAGGTCAATTAAAAAACATTATCAGAAATCATTATTACAACCGATTAAATTACACTCACCTCTGAATAAAAAATAAAGCAAATCACTCTTAATAAGAGAGAGAAATCTGTGAGTTTATCAGAAACTTCAGACTCAAGAAAAACGAGTCAAAATGAGAATCATTCTTCTCATTAAAAAAATCCCGAAAATACAGAATAAACCCACTCATATTATAACCCACACAGTGGGTTGAGCTTTAAGGTTTCAGTAAAAATGCTGTCTTTGATTTCCTCTGAAGCCCACTGTGCCTATATTTGATTGTAGGTGAGCTCATCGACCGAGCACCAGGAATTTTTTGTTTTCCTGCAGAGGATTCTGACTCCGGTACTGGAGGCCTACAGTGGGGCCGCAATCTTTATACACAGCTTAAGTTCACCGATGTCTGAGAGAGAGTACACCCATCAGCTCTTCAAATATCTGCTGACGCGCACAGAGAGGGGCATGGCTGCGTACGGTGAGTAACCCACTTTTGTTCTGTGAGTGCTCATGTACAAGTTGAATAATAATGTTTTTCCCCACTCCCACAGTTAGATTCTGGGTTTAACAGTAAACATTTTTGTGCTGCTCTGGTCGGGTCAGTCGTTTCCATTTTCAGTTCACTACATTTTTGGTGACGAGTCCAAACCCCCCCCCAAAAAAATCCAATCCAAAAAAACTTCTTTTGCCTCTATTTAAAATTGTGTTACTAAAACAATAATAAAACATTAATGACTGTTTTTAATGTTTTTGAAAGAAATGTAAAATAGAAAGCTAATTTTTAAACAATAAGTCTTGAAAAGCTTTTATGCCCAACTGACAAACATCACATTGGCCACCATTTTATTCACTTTCTGTCACTTATTTTTTTATTTTTCTCCTATTTTTTATTTGTCATCTGTCACTTAATTTTTTTGCCATTTCTCTTCCCTATTCTGCATTTTTGATGACTTCATATTTGCTTAAATCTGTTTAGAAGCAGTTATAATTTATAAATAAATTAATAATTAATACATTTTGTTATTAATACCACTTTTTTTGTTTGTTGTCTAGGAGAGAGTGCCACACACTACCTCGTGAAGAATACAGTCAAAACATTTAAAGACCTGGGGGTGAGTAAACTAATCTCTGTCTAATCACAATCATCTTTATTTATCCAGTACTCTTGCTCTCCTAAACAGCTGTCAACATACAGAACTCTGTATGAATTTGAAGCAACCATGTGACCTGTGATTGACAGGTGCTTAAAGAAAGACGAGAGGGTGGCGTGTGTTGCGTGGAGCTGAGCAGCACTTTCTTACCTCAGGTCAACAGGAACAAACTCCTGCAGTACATTCTGGGTTTCGGCCTGCTGTGAGCCATTTGCTGGGACCACCAAACAGCCATCCCAGCCGTCCTTCCCCTCTGCCACCCCACTCAAGGGCTTTTTACTGGCTAGTCATGACTCATAGGTGCTACTCTAAGGAAAGCTTTACCTGGAAGTGCCTTCACCAAACACCTCATGATAGACTCCAGTTAGTCTTCCCACACTGTATAACCTTTTCCGTTATGTACTAGTTAGTGATCAACTACAGAATTTACTACTCTCTTTAACTGTAACGGAAGCTTCAGCTCCTACGGATGGCAAATTATTGTATTACATGTGCCAGTGAAAGCCCTTGGTTTTCATCTAAATCTTTTTCTCTCATTTTTATGCATCAGTCTGTCTGGTTTTAGTTTTTAACTTGAATGTGACTGTTCATTAGAACGGTTTGCCTTTAGCGTTAGCAGGTTGTGACTAGTGTGTTGAGATCTGAATGGATTAAATCCCTCAGAAAAGAATTGTATTTGCTATCATATGAACTCTCATTTAATCCTTCATGTTGTTGCAAACCTGACTGACTTTCATAAAAGGGACAATTTTATGAAGATTGTTCTGGCCACTGTATTTAAATATAATGAAAGTGAGTGGGGACTTGGGCTGTCAAAGGCCTAACATTGACAAATAACCAGTGGTCTAGGATACTCAAAACAAATTCCCTTTTTTCCACAGAAAGAACGTGATACATGTTTGTATTGACATAAGGCTGAGGGCAGTTATAACTTTTAAACCGGCATAACTGCCTGACTGTTGGGGCATTTATTGTTTTGATTACTAACACTGTTAGAGTATTTAAAAATAACACTTGCAATCACTATAAAGGTTTAGAAATGTCTTTAGAAGAGTCTCAACTGTGCAAACAATGACTCATTCTGAAATTTGTGCAGTACATCAATAACGTGTGAGACAGTTCTCATGTGTGGTTGGTTTACCTGGGGGGGATGTAGTTACTGTCACATTATTGTGAAATATAAGCATATAATATATAACTAATAGCTTTGGCAGGCCTGGAATATTGTGTACGTCTGCAGAGGAAAATATTACTGGAACTTAAATGCATTATCTTGGCCTATCCTAACATGATTGTTGACAGATTTTATCTGTGATATTGAAAGATTGTTTCTCTGCTGCCAAGCACTTTTATTCCCTGATTTGGATTTGCCATTATATTTTATTTTGGCGTTTAGATCATCTGCAATGAATTTTCTGTACATTCTTAAGTGTGTGTGCATGTGTGTACTGTGTCTGTAGAATTGTATTAAACTGTATTTATGCCACAAGACTGTCTCAAAGCACCCAAAATAACAAATAACAAGAATGCTAAAAAGGCCATATGGCGCTTTTATAAGTCCATACTTAAAAATGCCTGTGTTTGTTATTGTTAGTTATAAAATGATTCACTAACGGTATCGGTCCCCGTTTGCTTTCATTTTATGAAGAAACGTTGAAAAATCTCTAAAAAGCTTGTTTTGACTTGTACACATTTACAGGTTTGTATGTATATGCGGTGGGTAAAAGACAGAATATCAATTTGCTTTTTTGTTTTCTGTTAACATTTTCTGTTAAATGATAGTTTTCAAATGATAGTTAAACATCAGGTTTTAGGGTGTTTGCATGTTTGTTTTCGCAAGTCAAAAAAGTAACAGAGGTGCGTTTGTGAAACTATTTATAAAACTATGATTCATTGCGTATGTGTGCACTCGGGGTTTCGATTTTAATCAGATCTTTGATCGTTAGGTCTGATCTTTATCTCTTCTGCATAAAATCACAGACTGTATTAACCAGTTTGATTACGTATGTTATACACCGGCTAATCCTCTAAAAAGTCCGTAAACACTGAGTTGTGTAATAGACTTTATTCAATTCAGAAATATGTTTGATCCGAATTACAGCTTGGTAAATTAAACCATATTTTAATTGGCTTATTTTGGGACAATTGTATGTTCTTCCACGCACGGTATGCCAATATTTTAGAGCAATACAAAGTCTCTGAGTCAAAGAATTCATCCGAACGTACATAATTTAAGATAATTGCGTAAAAATACAAGTGGGAATTGAACCAAACCCATCAAACTAAACTGCATTCATCATTTGTCCCGTGACTGAAAGCAAGCGGTCAAACGGGAACTGTGTGGTGTTTGGCAGAATGAGTAAGAATTATGTTATGCGTGTTTCTCTGCCGTAATTCAATGGAAGAGTTTCTTTACGGAAATAACGTAATGGTGTAAAACTGAAAAAATGAAAGATGCCGCCTCAACAAGTGACATTTCACCGTAGGCGTTTTCAAGCAGGCCCATATTACTGTGAGGGTTCATGAGGACGTGCCGTGCATACGCGCAGCTATGATATCATATGATCTATATCATATCATATGATATAGATATGTGAAAGATCGTTGCATTGCATAATGACTCGGGCTAAATAACATGCACAATTAAATATAAACAGTTTGTATGAGGAATACTTATGTGTAGATAAAGAACAGAAGATAGAGAAAGAAAGCATAGATGAATAAAGAGAGATGAGAACTGAGCTTAAACTAGTGGCCTGTACCCCAAAGTTCAGGTAAAGAAACAGAGACCCAGCATATCTTTTCCTGTTTATCTTTGGCTGGCCCATATAAGTCAACCCAACCTTAGACAATCAAGCTGACCAATTACACAACCACATTTAACATACTGGATATTTGGCTAACAAACAGGACAAACATCTCAGCTAATAGTATTTGACCCCATCAGTTAATTTGTGGGCTCAGGAATGCAAGGGGTTCCCTTTGGAACCCACATAGGAGTTAACAGAGTCAGGAATTTGATCAAAAAGAAACAGGTTAGCAAGCCAGAGACAGTTGCACAACACAAACAGATAGCAAACAGTTCCTTTGGGCAGCACACCGGCAGCAAAGTAGAGCAGTAGAGCAGAAAAACAGTGAGCAGGATAATGGATCAGGGTGGAGAAAACCAGGAGACCAGAAGCAGGAGGCTGGGAAACAAGAAAACAAAGGCTGGGCAGACAGGAACAGAAAACATGTTGTCATGTGCTACTGTCCTAAGACAGGCTACTTACAATAACAGCTTGTTGGTACGTGAAAATATTGTACTATACGTGTTGAGGGACCGTGTTGAGTCTCAGGGTTCTTATATGAACCAAACATCTTTACGCCATGGAAACTGATGGGTGTGGGTTGGTCCCTTTTCAACACCTTGCTTATCACAAAGTTTGTTTGCAGATGGTTCACTTCATCTGTGGTTTACTGGTCTAGCTGGTGGTCAAATGATTTAGTTGATTAATCAGATGGTCTCCCATCCTGACCAGCTCACGAGTGGCCAAATCCACTCTAAAACCAGCAAACAAAATGTAATCTAGCTGTCAGACCAGATAAGACCGGTTAAGCTGTTTTTTAATATCCCCAGAGAGGAAGATGGATGTGTGTACTGTTTCAAAGGGAGGACATTAAGGAGGACATCAGCAGGAGGAGAGATACCAAAGAACTCAACGATTCTCAAGGAAACCACTTATGAGGAGACCTCATACCGAGCATGACCACAATGAAGAACCAAAACAGAAGTTTGTGTGTTATTCTGCCCAATAACATACAACTGAACATCACTGTTGGGGTGAGTATCTGGAGATGTTTTTACACCTTATTTAATGTTATATTTGTGTGTAATTAATTCAACATCTTGTAAAACCAGACTGTCTTTGTAATTAACTTTTATGGAGGCCTTTGTAGCACCAACTGGTGCTTCCCAAAAATAAGCAAATTGAAAAATAATACACTTTGTGTTGCTTTGAAGGTAATTATCGTCAAAATAGTAAGTGTATAGGTGTTTATAGCTTATATAAATGATTTTTGTATAGTATAAAGTTGCAGCTGGTGGATGTTGCTTTAAAATAATTTCCTCTCTGTTGTTTGTTGTATTGTTCATCATGTTTTCTAGGTAAAGGAGAGAGCACAGGATGTTTTTAACCAGTTGTCTGAAATACTTGGAATCACAGGGGTTCATGTCTTCGGTTTGAGTGTAATGAAGGGTCTGTGTGGTTTCTTTGTTTGTTTGTTTGTGAAAGTGAAACTGTCAAGTAAGCTCTTTATATTATAATGAAAGTCTGAGTTAACGGCTGTGTGAACTAAATGCTGAGGGTGACATGAAACAAGAATGAAGGGAGTGATAACTTTGTTTGTGTAAACCAGGGGTCTTCAACAAGGGTCCTGAAGTAGGAATGCAGTCTACAGTCACTCTGTCTATTATTATAGATGTCAAACTCATTTTTGTGCAAGAAAGATTGTAAATTATTATAAGTAGTATTTTATCTAATTAAATTATTATTTATTGTAAAATAATAACGTACAGCTTAGCTTTTTTAAGATGTAGGGTGAATTGTCCTAATGTGGGACACTTAAGCTTTAGCTCTTTCCCAAACCAATAAATGCCAGTGAAATTATAATCAAATCAAAGCTGTACTGCCATGTGATCAAAGTCACATGACCTAATATCTGTGCAGTAATAAATCAGGCTTAACATTGTAATGTACTACAGAAGTTGAAATACAAAATTGTCCCACATTAGGGCAATCCACCTTATGTTGCATAAAAATATATGGATACTTTATCCCTTACTGTATTTGGCCTGATAAAAGTTGGAGATGTCTGGTCTAAACTACAGTAGGCTGTTAATACATTGTGCTATTTTTATTTTGCTCAGGCAACCAACTTCTGTTTCTGGATCTTGAGCAAAAACTGTCCATGTACCTCCCAAAATCCTGGAGAAAGAATACATTAAAGGTAATATCAATGAGAAATAAAACTAGAAACTCATGCAACAGTTTCTTTCTGGAACTAGTATCTTCAGGAATTGTTTAACATGTTGTGTACAGGGAGTGGATTCCTGAATCTCTACTCCACCCTCCGCCCTTTTTGAGTGTTTTTGATACTTATAAATCATTTTCCAATCAATATATATCCTCCAAGTAATTAAAGGTGATTTGAATAAATCTTCATGTTTTTATGCCGTAACTAATGATTTGATATAAATGTGTGAATCTGTATTGAAATTGACTTTAGCCTCTATGAAGACAGGGCCAATCATGCCTCTGCATGTCATAACTTTAACCTAACTGCACTTCTTCTGAGACAACACATCTTATCATCACGTTTTTCATTCTTTACCTAAACATGGACCCTGTGCTGTCATACTGTTAATCAAAGAAGATATGCTCTGAACTAAATGTCCATGTGTGGAAATTCTCATAGTTTACGTATCTATAGCTTGACAACAGTATACCACTAACAACAGTCCAGAAATAACAACACAAAAGGAACCTAAATCTGAGGTCGTGCTTAGCACACATGAGAAAGACTCACTTCTAATGAGTCACGTTAGTACACTAGAATTTTGAGATGTCACAGATACTATTATTGGAGTCTGTGTGATTCTGATGCTTGCTTAGCACACAAAGACTCACTTCTAATGAGTCACGTTAGTACACTAGAATTTTGAGATGTCACAGATACTATTATTAGAGTCTGTGTGATTCTAATGCTTGCATAAAAAAGCAAGATTGAAAAAAATCCCTGTCATAAAGGCTTTCATCTAATACTGAATTTATTTACTTTCAGGAGAAAGTGTTTGTCTATCTTAAGGTTCAGTACTTTGTAGAAAGCGTTCATCTAATTTTGTAAGTTCACACATTTGCTTTTGTTAATGTTTTCCAGTGATTGTGTGTGATGTTTCAATCAGTTCAAAATCAATATTAGCATAAATGAGACGTAAACAAATGATATTGATGACAATTTAATGTGTAAAGAATGTTGTAATGTCACTGAAACTGCTTTGTGATGTCACTGAAACTGCTTGTTTGTTTGTACAGAAACGGAGAGGCCCGTGAGCTGTATTATACTGAGATGAAAACTCGAGTTTTGAGTTCTTTATGTCACGAGCAGGAAGGACTGTACTTCCAGCTGGCTGCGTATGCCCTGCAGGCAGAACTCGGCGATTACACACCGGGAAAGTCGGCATACTTCAGGCCTCAGGATTTTTTTCCATTTTGGGTGAGGCTCTTTTTTTATAATTGGCAGAATTCCCCATTCTATAAATTTCTTTTTTCTATTAGCCTGAAAAACCTGTTTTACAGCAAACAGTGACTCAATCTCACGTGTTGATGATATACAGGTCATACAAAGGCGTGGGAAGGACTACATTCTTGAGGAAACTCCAGCCCTGCACAAAGAAATCAAGGGAATGTCCCCTTGCAAGGCTGCCCAGCTTTTCATTCAAGACGCTTTTACACTGAGAGATGTTCCTGTCACCATCTACACGCTTCTCAAGGTCAGGCGACGTGGTTACAAGTTCACCATATTGATACAACAACACGTTTCACTACCAAATTTTCGTCTCACTGTCTTTTGTTTATTTTCTCATTTCCATGGCTTTGCATTCCTGCTGCCCCAGGGGAAAAGGGCACAAAGAGGTTGTGTTCTCCTGGGTGTAGCTTCAACGGGCTTGCAGATATCTGAGGTAGCCTACCCTGACATTCACGTTAATGACCCACCACACACATTACATGTAACACTCAAATTCTGAACACATTAGCATGATTAGCTTCCCGCCAGAGATTATAAGCCCTTAGCACACATTATTTGTATAAGATTTGTGTGTGTGTTATGTTTACTCTTTAGATGCTGAATGGAGAACATCGGTTTCTGTATGATCTGGGCTGGTCAAGCATTCACTCTGTTACCTTCCAGGTGCTGCTGTTTTTTTAATGTTAAAACATTAAAAATATGCAAGTTTACATTATGGCAAGTGTGCTGTGGTAGGTCTTCTGGGTAGTCCATGCATACTTCATTGCATACTTGATTACTGCAGAAATAATAAGCACTGGTGGTTGTATTGATGTCATTTCCAACATGCTAATGATTTGATCACTTTTATGTTTCAACATGAATTACGGTCTGCGGTTGCACTACAGGGCAGGAAGTTTGAGGTTCGAGCAGATGGCTTAAATGGAGGAAAGCTGGTGTTCCAAAATCTGTCTGTTCAGCACTCCAAACACTTGCTCCAGCACATAAGCAACAGCCATCAACTGCATCTCAACACAAAGCTCTTGGTCGCCCAGTTTAGGGAAACGAAAGGTCAGAGTCAAACAGAAAAACAGTTCTGAAGTGGCGCAAAGTAAAAAGAAAGAGATGTGTGGTTTGTTGTGGTTTACCTATACATTTATTGTTCTGAAAACACTTTACAATCCAGTTTTATATGTTAATGCATTAGATATAGTATTGTGAACTAACAATGACCAACCTTCTTGTAACTTTTACAGTATTTATAAATCTTATTAGTTAAACATTTAAAGAAAAAAAAATGCTAAAAAAGTTAAAATAGTTTCCTTAATGGCAGGTTCCACTACTGGGCATGTTATCACTAAAAGTTAGGGTGACAAAAATGACATTTTTTAGTAATAACATTTTATGTGAATTCTCACTCTCTGTTCAGAGACAGGTACCCACAGAGAGATGTATGTCACAGATATACACAGAGCTGATATGAACATGGAGGACAGTGATGATGAACTTCCACAGATGAAATTTTTCTTAGCCAACTTGCAGAACCAATCCCGCAGCACCGTTTCTGTTCTAAACTTTGGAGAACAAGATTGTACAAACATTTTAGAAGGTAAAGCTGAAGGAGTGTGATTAAATAAGTCTATAAGAACATGAGTCATCCATCCACCACCATCCATCTATTTGAGTATTTATCTGTCTGTCCATACATATATATGTATGTGTATATGTATATATATGTGTGTGTGTGTGTGTGTGTGTGTGTGTTTACAGCATATGTTAAATGCATATTCAATTTTTTGTTTTTTGTATATGCAGGATCTGACATCACAAGTAACACTTATGGATTAGAGATGAGTGTTGATGAACCAGTGGAGATGTTGGTAGATGACCCTGAGGTCTTCATTCATTTAGTTGAGCTTTTGGAGGGTGTATCTGTGGATGGTGCTTTGCATTGTCTTTAAAGACAGCTCAACAGGAAGTGGTATGCTACCCGGACGCTGCAAAAGCTAAAATGTCACATGAGTAATAATCACAATAGCTTCACATTTGTTTCAGTAAATTTCAACAAGATTTAATATTGTCATTTGGTAAATAGGCAGTAGTATTTTCTGATGCCAGATCTCATTTATATGTGTCTCAGGTTCATATATAAGCATGACCATGGAACATTGAAATTGGAGACCTCTGGCTGAAATGTTGTTTGAACAGATATTTTTTTCTTTCAATCTGTTTCTCTGCAGGTCTTAAAATGGTTCAGTACTAGTACTACAATTTACTAGTACTGAACTAGTACTACAATTTACTAGTAATCTACTAGCAGAATATGCGATCATCTCACTATGAGTTTCACAAGAAAACAAGAACAACCACAAGATTTCAATAGCTTTGATATATTTCTATTCCCTATTTCTATTATAATATAAGTTCTATCCCTGTGTGCCTGCGTATTGTGTATAAATGTGTCCTTAAAAAGATGAAATACACAATCACTAGACCACATATACCAAAGACATGCATAATTATGTAGGTTTCAGTTTGGCTGGAAGTTGTATATCTTTGCTCCTTTGGAATTTTTATATATCATGAATTATAAAAATATCATTTAAGATATTAAAATATTATGAAACAGAAAAATATGCACCATTTTGAGATATCTACAGTTACTAGCATGCTAGTGTATGAACAAAGAGATCCCATAACCAGATATCCCAGTTCAATCTCAGACTCTAGACCATGACTGTTAAATAACTGTGTACATTATAGTCTCCATATTACACATGCAATATTCAGATACAGTATGATTTTTTACTATTTTTGCTGTATATGTTAAACAGGGTCTACAATGTGCAGTTATTTAGAATGCTCTTTTTGTTTAGGAGGGGGAGGGGCTATGAGGAAGTGTCATCACTTAGAAAAGGCATATGCTGTCAGCAGCAAGCAACTGCACAAACAGTTACCTCTAGGTATTCTGGAGTTTCCCACTTATCTAAAAAGCTCTGTATCTGTATGAGGAAGAAAGTGAGGTGTAACATAGAGTGAGGTAAAATTAACTTTCGATTATTTTGTAAATCAAGACAAGCAGGAAATAGTTGGGCTATGCTTTGTGGGCGGGTGTTTTTATAATGTGACTAACAGGCAACGAGTTTCATTCATTGTTATCATGGATCCTAGACTAACACTTATCGTCTTATCGGTGAGTAATTTTGCATTTGTACCTCTTTTGCATATGTTATGTTCGTTATATTTTATTTATTTGTACTCAAAGGTGTTGTTTTGTCATTTTAAAGGCATACTATTAAACTTTGTGTATTTTAGCAGTTTAACAGTGAGATGAAAGGAAATAGGGAAATTGTGTACTGAATAATGTGTAAAATCATCTGTTATATGTAAATGCATGTGATCTCATTTGATTCTGTTCTATTAATGGAAATTGAAATGATGACTTGTGATGTGAAGTTTATTACTTGTGTAGATTTGCTAAATATATATTTTATTCATGCAGTGTATGTGTGACCAAATGCAGTCTTTCTTTAACCTGTGTGTTTTTGTATATAGGTAATCTAAAAACTGTTCTTAGTAAATAAACAGATATAGTTTTAAAGAGACAAAGTACTAGTCTAGTCTAGTTATGGTGTACTAAAGAAAGATGAATGCAGTGAGCATTTATACAAGAATATCCTCGTGTCCAAACAGTTTCACAAGTCCAGTGAATCTAAATTTATTTTAATGTATCATTTTTTATCTTGGATGTGTGTAACTTTGACTGTATTCTTTGTTATTTGTTTTTGTGCTCTGACAAGCAAGGAAAATGTGTCCTGTTGCAGAATAATTATCATCTTTTTTTGCAACACGATGTCTTCCTGTAGTCACACTAAAGTCCCCTTTACCATTCAACCACAAGGCACTGTGTTATTATGAAAAATTTCCAGCTACTTCCCCATTTAATCAATTTAGTCATTTCGGTATCAGCATTTATCCCATTGAGTAACACAACTTACGGTAATGTTATTGCTTGGTTATAAAAACGTTATTTAAACGCATCCTAATGTGAAGTTGATTGCAGAAGGACATGCCCTAACATGTTCCTGCTGTAAACGTGACATTGCTAACTTAACATTGTGATGTTTCACAGAAAACAACGTGTGCCCAACAACTTATGAGCATGAAAACTTATACTGCAGGCATTCCTAGGAATTGTGAAACAAAAGGAATGTGTCATCCAGAGTTTCCACTACTGTATGATGCTACAGTGAAACTCTTTCTATGTTCCGATGATGTTTTGTGTAAATCACGTTTGTGTTGCGCAACAAGCGAGCTTTTATTTGTCCGTGTGGTGCTTTGCATTGTCCCACAAATCTGTTTGAAGGAAAGTTTTTAATTTTATTGTTTGTTTTATCTTATTGTTTGTTAATTCCTTAACAACAAACTTTTGAATGTGCTCAGGGCCGCGTGTCCTCTTGTTGACAAAATGGGTTTGACATACTTCAGTAGAAACAAATTGACCTTTATTAACACTATATATGAAAATGAGTTAACATGGTAATTGTGAAGAATTTGAAACTAAGCACCCACCATTACGTACAATCTCACAGTCTGATTGGTTGCTAGAAAGGTTGTTACATGACAAACAATGATGTTGGTCCAGGTGCATGTTGTACTTGATCACTTTGCTGCAAGAAATTGGTTTCTTAGTTTAATGCACATGGTCGGTTGGTCGGTTGGTGTGGTGCTTGCGAGAAAATCTCTCAGGGTGCAGATCAAAATGTCCTTTGCATATGGACGACTGAACAACAACGATAAATTCAATTATTTATAATCTTACTACAATGACTCTTGTGAAATATATATTTTATAATCATATACACAAATGTTTTTTGTGTTTATCTGTTTGCAGATATTTCAATCGTGTATTGGACTGGAAAACAGTACTGCAAATGGTAAATATTCATTCTTTATCTTTAATTGAATCAAAATAAACATTCTAGCAACCTTGTTTGCCCGTTTTATTTAAAGGTGGAATTCGTAACTTTTGCCCCTCTGCCACCATCTGTTTGAAACATAAAATTGCAGGTTACTTGACGTATATTTCTTTATGTATGTTAAGCCAAACTGAAACATTCCGGGACAGCCCTATGCCATCATAGTTTATTGTTTCATATATAACTAAAGGGCCATTAAATATTTACTATAAACTTTATTTAAACTTTATTTGTGTCTGTTTTGGTTTTGTAGGTGACTGCAACTTTTATGCAATGATAAAACCGTTACAAAGTTTTGCATGCTTTGAAAATCTGAACGGTGATCAACAAGTCTGTGGGTCTAGTGTTCAACCAACCTCCAAATGCGATACTTATAACAACAACAACTTGTGGTGTATCAAGTGGCTCTCCAACATTGATCTGACATGTATGAATGAAAACGATCTTAAGGAGATTGATGTTGGTAAGATATGGATCATTAAACTTTTCAACATACTGTATGAAATGAAACTCACTCGATTTATAATTTCCATGATTAAATATCTATTTCTGTATTGCAGTGAAACAATGTGCCCGTAACCAAAAAAGTGAGTTATTATTAACTAAATAACTAAAAGTTATTATTATAGTACGTAAATGTACTCGTATATGGTACATAATTGTGAAATGTGTAGATTTTCTCATTTAAATATTTTAAAGGGATTAATCAAATCAAATTGTTTTTTTCAGCCATCAGTTGCCAGCAAGAGTATAAATCTGACGGTAAATAAATTCAAGTATTTTTAATTTTTTCTGTATGCTATTAATTGTTTATATGTTAATATAATTATACCTTTAAGTCACCTCTGAGGTTTTTAGGGGTTTTTTTTCAGAACGCCCTCGAAATTCTATGTCTGCGTTATCAATGAGTAAGTGCATTACTCTTTTATTTTAATATATATTAATATATATATAATTGTATACATATGTATGTGTATTTAATATTTTATTTTGCAGGCATTCCGTGGATGGCAGTGTTTGTTTCTGCACTGTTAACCCTGATGACCTAAATAAATATTTTTTTCTCATTCTACTAGAAAATTTAATCAATTGGTTAGTGAACAATAAAATTCTAATTGGCTGTTTAAAAAAATTACATTTTTAAATTTTCCAGTTTCCATATTTTTTAAGTTTCCATTTCTTTGTGTAGTTCTCTTTATCTTCCAGTGGATGGCACTATAAAACTACCATAAAGCACTACAGTTTTTATAGCCTTGATCTCAAGGGTAAAACCATCTCATTCTGCTATTCCATAAAGACATTATCCTAAGAGTAAAACCATCTCATTCTGCTATTCTATAAAGACAATATTTACAGGTGTTAACAAACAAACTAACAACACCACGGACTCTTTGGGTTCTCATATACACTATCTGGCACGTAAACACAACAATTTAGCAACAGCCCTGGTGATGACACAAACACATGCCCTCTAATTAAATATTTTGCCGTTTGATCAAAGCGGGGGGTGTTACTTTCCATTGACGGTGCTATTAAGAATGGAAATACATTCAGAGACGACAACCGCCACCCTAACTGACAGCTCCAGGCTTCGGAGGGTAGTGAGTCTGACTGACAGAAGCTCCTGGTGTTTAAAGCAGTAAAGGTGATGGGGGAGGGGCCAGATCTGCTGTGACCACGTTTGGTCCCCTGTGGTCTTGTTTTCCCAGAATGCCCGGTGAGACTTCTAACCTCCTGAGCCCCGACTGTGTTTATTCTGAGTTAATGAATAAGCTAGTGTTGTAGAGGGGGGAGTAAATATGTTCCTGTAGTTCAACTGCTAGATCATTGCATTAGCGGTACAAAGGTTATGGGTTCGATCCCCAGGAAACACACACACTGCTAAAAAAATACCCCCATCCCTGCATTTCTTTCCCTTATTACTGTTTCCCTTCCCTCCCTTCAGTGGCACAGAGACAAACCGCAGGTCAGGACTAAAAGTCTTCACTAGCACTGGGAGGAAAACAAGAGAGGGGTGGGGGGTGTCAAATGGGTGGTGATTTAGGGTAGTGCGAAGAGACATACTGCCCTTGAAGTGTCACATGCGGGGTCAATACACCAACTCTCACTCTTTCTACAATGCCAATTGAGTAAACACAAGACAAATGCTAGTGGTGTAAAAGAACGAAAAGGGGCCGTCCTTATTTGCTCTCCTAAGTGGGAGGGAGAGAACTTCCAGGGGAGGAGGCACTCCAAAGAGCAGGATCGAGTACGAGAGCGAGCGACAGAAAAGTGGCGCTCTGTTTTGTGGAGCAGTACAGGACCATGCTGTCAGGCTGCTCTATGATCTGGACCGGGGTGCTGCTGCTGGGGCTCCAGGCTTTGAGGACCCGGGCATCTGACTTTCAGCACCATGGCTATGAGGAGATGGTGAGAGCTCTGTTTGCGGTCCAAAGCGACTGTCCCTACATCACCCGCATCTACAGCATCGGTCGCAGCGTGGAGGGTCGACACCTTTATGTTCTGGAGTTCAGTGATAATCCAGGCCTTCATGAAGCATGTGAGTATGTTTTTTTTACTTTTGTACCAAGGCGTTAAATTCCTCACCCACCTCGCTGTATGTTCCAGCACACTCTTGTGTTTTTGAAAAATGTTTTAACTGAGGCCATACAGCTGCCAGAATGGACTGGTGAGGCAATCATGGGAGCCTGAGATCAGTGTTTCTGTGAAACAGGGTACATCTCTGTTTTCAGAACACCAGTGGCAGTAGAACTGTGGAGATCTGGCAGGTAATTCATGAGTTTGTCTGACCGGGCAGTATTGACTGTCAGCTTGATTTATAATGCTGTTCCTTACACCCTCACATACTGTAAACTGCATTTACTGTAGGCACAGAGAGTTATGTGTCAGTGATGTGGTGCAGTGTGCGGTCGTGGGTAACATTATTCTTATCATTGATCTTTCATAAGAACGTTCCCAGAGGAAAAGAAAAACAGTTCAATTTAAGACTATTTATATAGAGCTTTTTACAATGTTGCATTGCTTCATAGCAGCTTCACATATAATCAAAATAAAAACACAAAAATCGTACAACACTGAATACAGAATACATGGTATTATGAGATCTCTTTAATATCATGAAGTGAGATATTTGCTGTAGTCTTCTGTTTCTCAGATGTTTCTCCTGGGAAAAAAAACACCCCAGTAATCTCACACATATCTCTTCCAGAGTTTGAGAAGAGATTTCAACAGTCTCGAAATGGTTTTATCAAGGTTTCAATGAGGAACTTGGACATTTCCCATCAAATTCTTCTCAAACTAAATGATCTGAGAAATGCTAGTCTTCAATAATGCTACTGTATCATCTTGTCTATACTCTTGTCTCATTTGTGTCTAATTTTATTTTAATTACTTAAGAAATCTATGAAGAAACATCTGAGCCAAAGTTGTTACTATAGAAAAAGAGAACGAGAATTGCCATTATGTCTCACGAGCTACGAAAGAGCAACCCCTAAAGCCATTTTCTTGTAGACCACTCAGATTCAAAGCACATTTAGCTCTCAGTTACTGGAAACAGTTAAGATCTGTCAACAAAGAACTTGACGTGAGAAATATATAGCTTAAAAAGCACATGAATCTTTGTCATGGGCTGTAAAGATCTGCTTTTCTTGGCAATATGCTTCCAACGTTTAAATCTCGGAGAGAATTCCAGGATGTATACATGTTCCACAGTGAGTACAAAAACAGGAACTCGTACAGCAAAGTGGGCAAAAGTCTTTCTGACCTGACCCCTTAGACTCCAAACAATGTTGTGTGAGAGCGTCATGTGTTAATTTTAAGGTCTCTCGTTTGGTTAATCCGCGAATCCAATCACCACCATTAATTCCATTATTTGATGATTAATGGGAAGACTGTAGCGAGCCACAGTGGCTAATTAGATTTGTAACCTTGTCATTACTCACTTTTTGCATCTGAAAAAGAACAAACAGACATTTGCTTGTCCTTGTTATAGTAGAAAATTGTGGAAAACTGGCTGACAGACAGGCTGTGAGATGGGGATTTGGATGAGGGCAGCTTGCTGTGCTGCTACACAATCAAAATGCTTTTATAGCTGGATAAAAATAAATACATTTTCAAATAAATTTTAAATTTGCATTTATGGCGTCTTCGTATTCAACCACACGCCACAGATGATGTCATTATTTATTCATTCATTCACATGAGGTTCCAGGCTTTCTTTCTCCTTCCTTCATGCTATGAAACGCAAAAAAAAAAATATTTTGAAGATTACAGGCCAGTCAAGTGTGGATCTGGGCTGTCAGGCTTTTAAATAGCAAAAAAAAGAATCGTAATAAAGTAGTTTAAAAAGTAGTCCATTTCATTTCAAGTCTTCTGAAGCTCTTCTGAAATACAAATAACTTTGTTTATTTGTATTTTAATTTCCCCTTTAATTTCACCTTTAATTGTAGAAAATGAATTTACGCATATGCATATTAAACGGCTGATGTACCACAACACAACAGGCGTGATGGTGAGAGTAAGTAAATGATGATAAAAGTTTCATTTTTAGGCCAATTATTCCTATAAATGTTTAAAGCCAGCAATCTTCACAGTAAACCTTATAGCCAGAATCCTAGTTGATGCAACTGCTCTTTCTGCATTTCATGCAACTGAAGGGCTGCGCTGCTTTTTTGCTTGCTTGCATGCTATTCACGGATGTGACCCTGTGACCTCTCGACTTCCTGACTGGTGGTCACCTGACTTGTGTTTTTCAGTGGAGCCAGAGTTCAAGTACGTGGGGAACATGCACGGGAACGAGGTGCTTGGCAGAGAGCTGCTCATCTACTTATCCCAGTTCCTGTGTGAGGAATACCGGGCAGGAAACGAGCGAATCACACGCCTCATCCACGACACACGGATTCACATCCTTCCTTCCATGAACCCGGATGGATATGAGGTGGCGGCCAGGCAGGTATACATCCCTTATTAGTTAATTCACATTGTAAAGCACAGCTCCTGAGTTACTCTATAAGAAATTGCTGTTGTGACAATGACAGTCTATCACGTGAGCACAGCCATGTGTATGTAAGAACTGTATTTAGCTGTGGTGTGGGAAGTCTCTCGTGGTTCCCAGTTTGTTATGGTAGAATCTGTCATGTCACAGAGGGCATTAGTGGCTTTCTTTAGAGACTAATTATACCAGAAGAACTTGCAAGAAATAACACATCTAAAAATAAAACAATGCGTGCACACCCAAATGCAAAAGAATGACTTTTTCTTTTTTAAAAACCAAATATACAATGCACAGTAAACAATATACAAGCTTCCTGCCCCATTGGCATATAATAAACCAGCCATGCATACTCTTTAATACAAAATGCACAAATACACAATAATAGTTATACTCTGTTGGACATCGTGGTCCCCAACATGGGATGCTGGTGTCTCTAAAATAGATTAACCAGCAAGACTTCCTTGATAAAACCAGCACTATCAGAAGGAAAATGCTAGTTCTGAAAGTTTCAGAAGGATAGACACTTTTCTTTGTCTTTGAGACTAAATATATGCGCAGCAGTTTGTGACCAACTCATTGTGGCTTAATCTGGCCAAACAGACTCTTTATTCGACCACCACAGCCCCAGAAAACCACCAGTAAAGGAAACCACCTTGACATCAGACAGGGTTTATTTAACATCCTCTAACTTGTTAACACACACAGACAAGCACAACAAACCACGAGTGTTAACCTTATAACTGACATGCAATACTGAGACATGTTAAAGGCAGGGTAGGTTTTTTTTTTCAAAAACATTTTTGTGCTGGTTGAAAGTCTCTTCACATCCTGACATCAATCACTAAGTAAAATTGTTTAAATATATATTTATATCAATATATATTTTCTGTAAAAGGCGCAGGACCATAAAATGTTTGTCCAATCGTTGCATTTAGTCCGAATGCAATAATAGGATGTCCTGTTTGCCTTTCAAACTATGTGTGTACTCACGTATTTTGGAGGAGGGCTTTGGAGAGCGCTCTGAAGAGAGGATGGGATCTTATGCTTTCAAAGCTAGTTTGTTTCATTTTGTCTACCCTACCATTAATGGTGATATCCCACCGCAAAGGTTACTCAAAGGACAGGACATGATATACTGTATTCCTGCTATCTGATTCCCAGGGTCCAGAGTTCAATGGCTACTTGGTGGGCCGTGGAAACGCAAAGGAAATTGACCTGAATCGTAATTTCCCAGACCTAAATGCTCTGATGTATTACTACGAGAAACACAATGGCCAAAACCACCACCTGCCACTGCCAGACAACTGGGAACTACAGGTAGGCATCAGTCAATGATGAGGTATAAGAACCATCAGTCACGTTATGAAGATCATATAATAATTGTAATTTTATAAATGCTGAAATATGACAAATATAAGATAACAGAAAAAGGGGCTTTACAAAAGGGGCATATGATATGCATTTATATACTGTATAACCACATCTATAGGGATATGTGTGTATAGATATGTGTGTATATTTTAATCATGAACAGTTAATCATTTGACAGACAATTTAATCTAAAACTGCTTATAGTGCAGCCAGGGTACAGTATACATTATATATAGTATTGCATACTACATATAGACCTATAATATACCTTGACTGCACTATGACTGTACTGGTTATACTAGCTGTAAAGAGGAATAGCTCTTTAAGGTAACAATTGCATGTTTTTTATGGTTTTTTTATTGAAGCTAAAATTACATTAGGCAAAAGAAGACACTTTGTTTAATAAACAAGGGGTAGAAAAAGTGTTGAATTACGTGAATGATGAGTGTTCCAATTGTGTAGATCTTTTATTGCACTAACAAATACAGGCTTACATAAATTTCTGTTTCAGTCTCAAGTTAAATACAGGATAGTGCCAGTTCCTGCCTTGCGAATAAATACGTTTTTGTTTTAACAGTTGGAAAGAACATTTATGCTCTCCATTAGTGTGTCGGTAACTCACCCAGCTCTCGTGTAGCTGCTCTGCTCTCCGTCAACTGCCAACAGGTCCTCCTCTCACAGAAAAGGGCTTTGCCTGTGTAAATGGACTTTTTCAGACTGTACTGCAGTTAATCTTCATTATAAGCTCTGGGTGTTTTGGTTAGCCACATTACTTGTTGAGTAATGTGAAGTTTGGTGTGACTTTAGTACATCTAGTCATCTCCAAGTCTTGGTATAAGATCAGTGACATACAGGAGCATATTGTGCACTTCAGTGGAAGCAGCGAAATATATTTCTACAAAGGAGTTAACATGACTAATGTCACAAATTGCTCACAATTGATTAGTGACTTAAAGGTAGAATCTTAATCTTAATTATGAGTGACTTAAAATCTTAGAATATTTTAAAATACATGCATTAGGCATGTTTTTATCCAAAGCAACTTACATTCAAGGTATACATTTTATCAGTATGTGTGTTTCCTTGGAATCGAACGTGCAGAATTCAGACATTTGGACTCGTGTGTATGTATATATGATATAAATATACACGCAACACACACACACACACAGTATATATACAATAATATAAATCATTAAATCAGGAACAAGCTCTCTCCGGGAACAACTCAGTATTCCATTTCTGCACTGAAAACTGTATTTTCCTCTGACTAAAATGAGAATTCCAGCTTTGGAAAAGTGTGTCCGCTGGCAGCCAGGCTTCCCTCAGGATCAGAACAGAAGAACTGCAGTCAAAGAAATATGACACATTCTCTTCATTTCTGTTGGAGTCAAGAGCTGCCACTCACACATCAAACACAGCTCCTGATTCTCTGACCCCTCCACGGGCTTCAACTACACAGAGCTAAGCAGGGGAAAAAACATCTGTGTGAGCTCACAGCGTGAAACCTGACTCCTCCATGACAGCTGCAGCCAAAGGGACACATGAATGTTTATATAAACAGATCCATGCATAATAAATACTGAGTCTCCTTAAAACAGAGCTTGGATGAGATCAATATCCCAGCAGCGATCTCAAAGCCCTGCCAGGCTGATCTCACTTGAAGCAACAGCTCCAGACAGAGACTCATTATGTCTTCACCTCTCATGGGATACATTACCACATGTCAGATCTCCCAGATAACACAGCTGAAAGAATATTCCAGAAAGGCAGTGAGGAAATCCAGTTTGAGCTGGTAGCTGTTTCAGAATAAGGTAGATGGTTTCTAGTTGGTCCATCTAACAGGGAATGTTCTGA
>JAZGTK010004179.1:0-25206 GCA_036877625.1 Ambastaia sidthimunki | reverse complement strand
GCGTGCGTCCGGGCGTGTGTTTTTCAGTTTTGCAATAACTAAAGTGAGAACATTTCACAGAAATTGCTTTCTAATGAAAATGTATTACAGAGATTTTAAGAAACAAAGGGAAAAAGTTTGAAAGTGTGTTTCTGTACAGTTTCTGCACTCGTAAAAGTCTATACCAGTTCTACTCTAATTTAATAGTTTTAACTCTGTCAGAAATATTGAGAAGACAAATTAGTGAATGTTTACATGGCATTTGTTTAACAGGAGTTGAACTTATTTATTTTTATTTAATTATTTAATTCAATTATTATTTTACTTTCTCTTAATTATTTAAATACAAGTTAATCAATTGTTTAGGACTACTAAATTATTGCAATATAGACAATATAGACTTATGTTATTTGTTGTTGTTGGTAGCCTGTTATTAACATATAATATATTTAGATATTTAAGTAAACGGTTTCTCGTACGCCTCGCCTGCATCTAATTTAATATATAATTTAGTGTCTTGTCATTAAATTATATCAAAGTTAAACTATATGATGGGTTTCTATGTTTCATTTTTACAGTATTCAGCTAGCTAAGACCCGTCATCACAAACAGTTAGCTTTTGCTGTTGTCTTTACATCACACTGAACAAAGTTTACTTCACTGACCTAATGAGTTGAACGGATTTCACTCAATGATGAACGAAAGCGAAGCATTCAGCGGATCCTTCTTAAAAACACAAATTTCTTATAATTGCACTATTTTTAAATATTTTATAATGACTAAAGCGTGGAGTACAAATTTTATTTGTTCAAATGTTACGACTTCTTTAAAGAACGCAGTTCTTTAAAAGTTGACTAGCCTACAGCTGCTCATGACGACAGAAGTGAAAAACACGGCATATTACTTTTATTCCTTATATGTTTCAACAGCGTCATCTTGTGGTGAGGACTATTACTCTTTAAAATACACATTTCCCACCACACACACGCCTCATATTCTAGATTAATTCCCATTACATTTACGTTATAATTGTTGGCATATTCAATACATAAAATATTATTTAAAGCATATAAAACATACAATATAGAGGCTTTAATTACATATTTTGTCTTTTGTCATCCTTAGAGGATGGACAAATAGATGCATGAATACATTTCGATAATAAGTCACAATCACTATTCTTTAAACTTATACTAGGCGACTATAACGTTAGACTATTAACACGATGTCCTTGCAGCAAACACCATTTTAATGCAACTCCAAACCCCATTCTCTGCAAACCCCATTCTCTAATGCATATCTGCATTTGAGTGCCTTAATCGTCTTATGGAAATGTGCAGAACAGCGGGGAATCTCTAACATCCCAGAGTGCCTCTTGCTTTGGCTAAATTGTTAATTGTCACAGTTCAACACATTGTTTGATTTTGTAAAAAGTGATCCTTCTCAGGAAAAACAAAAATAAATATATTTTAATGATATCAGTGGATTGCTTTTGACAACTGTCGCAAATACAAAAAGATCATGCTTTTGAAGATGAGCAATGAAAAAATATAAAAACTGCATCAATTAAAAAACATACAATGAAATACCAAAAGGAAATTAAGAAATAATAAACAAATAATAAATAAATTAGCATGGCACTAAATTATCGTCTAATGTAGTTATACCGTGTGAATTTTTTTTGTAACAATACCTTAACCGTTTTAACAGTACCTTAATATCTGTTTGGAGAATTAAACATAACACCCAAAAATGCTTTATTCAAGGTTACATATGCTTGCGTTTAAAATAACAAATTCGATCTATGAAAAAAACTTTTCTCAAATAGATATGCACACAGAAATAAACACAACAAATACACTAAGATTAAAATAGTTAGCTAATTAGAGATCAAGTTCCTAAATTACGAGTTACAAATGAGTAGGCAAACTAGAGAGGGAGAGAGGTCTCCACTAGGGGCCGTGCTGACTGCAGATCAAAATATGACAAATAAAATAAATGTATACACTTCAATCAGATAACTGTATCTAATATAAAGATATGCATTTTAGAAATAAAGAAAACCAAAGTTTGTAATCTGCCTACGAAATCCGTTGGCCTTTTCTTATTAGAAATGTATCAATATGATTTAACATTATGAATTAAATGGCCTATCTTTTCTTTTAAATTTCATGTACTTTTCAAGTACAAAACACGCGTGTATATACATTCAACTCCTACAAATGTAACTTTTTTTTTACTATTGTTAAAACGAAGACATGCGGGAAAAAGTTTTTTCCTAAGCCTGCCAAACAAGTTTTTAACTAACAGGCAAAAAGTACACATCTACGGCAGTGTACCTATAAACACATACACAACCTTGATTATTATTCCATCTTCACAAATAAGTATATTTAGTTACCCAACAACATTTTAAAATAATAAAAATTAAGCACGTAATATAAAGCTGTTAAAAGGTCTAATAAATATTCAATCCCAGCACACAGACACACAGACGTTTGGCATTACAGCAGTTACTTACACTCTTTCAGAATTTGATTGACACATCTAAGTTCCGTTTTCCTCATTTACGTGCCGGGCAAGCAGGCGCATCTTGCCCGGCAAACTCTCGTCCAGCGGCTGCTCTAGTCATCCACCAGCGCCCGTTAGCTGCGTCTGCCCGTCCAGACTGCGGCTGCTTTCGCTCGCCTCAGCCCATCTACTGCTTCAACTCCATCTGAAAAGGGGACGATTGAAAACGATGAAGAATGCATCAAGTACAACAAAAGTCACTTATAGCAAGACTACAAACCCCCCGCCAAACATAATGAGAATGAAAAAGCTTTATATTTTTTCACCGGGTATTCAGAGATAATTTGAAGCCATTGTTTCTGGCACAGATGGCTCTTTTTTAATACAATAACACTGTGAGCTCCACCAACAATAAAAATCTAATGCCTTCTCCTGAATAACAGTTTTTGTTCGCTCTTGTAAAGGACCAACAAAAGCAGTCGTGAGGTAATGGGTTGGCTTTTTTCAAAGGCAAAGAATGGCTATTTGATAAAGATTTTACTTTAGAAAGCCATGTTATATATTGGCCGGGTACGTATTCAGTGCTGACATACAATATAGCGTTAAACAACTTAAACAGTAACACTATTAAATTTATTTTCAAAGCCATAAAGTTTATGCTAACAAAGTATTATTATTATTATTATTATTATTGTTGTTGTTGTTATTCAAGCAATTAAACTCCACAGAATAATATTGATTTATGTAATAATTGCTAAGTAATTATAAACTGCTAATTGTGTTCTAGCAGCAAATCAGTTTGAACTAATAATATAGTGACAACCTCTGCTTCATAAATGTATGATTGACCTTGATTCAGTTGCAGTTCACTTGCTAAGTGCGATGAGGAACTTACCAATGAATTTGCCATTACGTTTATATATAAAATAAAACACAAAATACAGTACAAGAATAGCAAGATGCTTTGGACCAGCAGTCAGTATCTGTGTCACTCTTTAGCTCTGATTGTGTCAGTGCTCTTATCACTTCTGACAGGGTACTAGGATGGAAAAAAACAAAAGGCCTCAAGGTGGAAAGTTGTGGGTTGAAGGCAGTGTGTTTGTCTACCTTTCTATAGGAATTACGGGCTGCCTCGTCTTCTCTATACTTCCGTTCTGACAGTAATCCACTACACTGACTGCCGAGGCTTTGTCTACAGATACAACACGGTTCAGTGTTAATCTCTACGGTGCTGTTACAAAAAGAAAGCAATAATGACTTCAATCAAAATACTACTCTAACTAATGAGCTTGCAAAGGTATGGGCAAATACAACAAACCATATGTAGGCTAATAATAATAATCTGAATTAAAACTTAAAACAGTGAAGCTGAGAATTATTTTTTTTTAGTCTGCCAAAAGATAACTTTGCAAACAAATACCTCACTTTCAAAGTACTCTATGAAAAACAGCCTTGTTTTCTGGCTATGAGTTCTGTTGTTAATAAGATTAACAGACTACATATTTTCTAGTATTATATTTGCTTAAGATTGATCTACAATCAAATCATAACATCAGTAGATGTCTTCAATAACTATGAAACATTGACAAAATGAATGTTTAACCGCAATACATAACCACAATTCTAATGTCCTCACTACTTTCTAAACCTACTATAGCTCAATTTTGCATAGTGATCTGGAGAATACTAATGTGTTTCAAACAGAGCTGGTCTGTATCGCTGATATATGAATGGCCGTTCATTTCCATATGCATGGGCGTGTTCTTGCTGCTATTTTGTGCACATTATGGTTACACAAGCTGAGCTTAATGGGAGGATGACACTTTAGACCTTTGTGTGCTTCCTTTTGGGGCCCACTGAATCTGTAATCAAGGGGAAGCATTTCAGGGTTCAAGGCCTGTCAGTCACAGCCCGTATGAACCTGTGTGTGAATTTCTGAAAGGGCTAAATGAACAGAGCTCCTTTGGGACTACTCTAGACACTCTCCATGTGATATTAATGTACAATAATATTTATGGATAACACTTTGTTCTACAGTGTCTTTGTTACATGTTATTATTAGAGCCTTAACAGTTAATTATCCATAATTATATGCAACTAACTGTAAATCAAACCATAATCCTAACTCTAACCCTTTATAAATAAATAAATGCAACCCATTCACTATTAGATTAGTTCAGTTTTGTGGCCATGTTGCATAAATAGCTCAGCATTAAAACCAATTTGCCATTTTTTAACTGAAAACATAAAACAAATGTTCAATCAGTCCTGTGTGATCTACATGTACATATTAAGCAAATACATTGAACGAAATGAATGGATGAATTTCACAAAAAGATGACCAACCCCAAAATCAAAACTCATAAAGTCGCATTTTACATTAGGAAAATAAAGCCTACTTTTCTTTATTTCATGAATGTAACAATAAGACAGGTTTGGTTGTATAGTGACAAGACCCTTCAAAGTTGGTAAGGTGAAAACACCTGTCATGCTTTGTTTGGGTTGTTTTTGTATTCAAAGAACAGAAAAAGTATGTAATTCATTGACATTATCACATCCCAGTTTGTGATCTACCCGTCACATAGACAAAACATCCTGAAAACACTGTTTAACAGCAAGAGAATGCAGCATCAAACCCACACCTGCACTTTTTTTTAGCTAAAGGCACGAGCCAAGACCAAGTGATGAAAGCTTTAAGTTTCATGTGCTATCAGGTAGAAATGCAAGCAAAGAATGTTGTGAGACATCACATCTTTAAGATGCAGGTTACAAGATGCACTGACCAATGTAGAAAAATAAGATACATTTTATCAATAAGATGTGCTTTAATGCAGAAATAATAATGGTGTAAAATGTCAGATTCATGGCAAGGCTTCCAGCCTATAAAATAACAAGTTTGTATTCATATTAATTTTCCAGGTATCCTGAGTTGTTTTAGGACCTTAAGGTCTCTTTCTTTTTGAAGTATTAAACTAAATGACCCTGCTTTATCAACAGGACCACAGAATGAAAGAAAGAAAACAAAACAGTTTGCTTAACCTCAAGAACTACATAAAAGACATTATTAGAAATCACCACTGTTCAGCAAATAAGGTACAATAAACACATGGCTTATATTTACCAATCTTGTCTCGCTCCAGTTAAATTCAATTACAAAGCCCCTGACTTGAAAATATAGACTGCCGTGACACTAAGCTGACACGCTGCTTTTTTAAATGCCGCAACAGTTGAATATAGATTAATATTAAATACATAGAATTAACACTTCATAGTGTACATTAATTAATGCATTATCTAATATTAAATAACAATGAAAATGTATTTTACAGCAGTAATAAACATTTATAAATGTTAGTTAATACCGAATCATTTGTTTGTTCATGTTAGTTTATTGTGTGTTAACTGATGTTATAAAATAAAACATTTGCAACAAAATGCATTGCTAAATGTTTAAATTAACATGAACTAAGATTAAGAAATGCTGTGTTAGTTTATGTTAACTAATATAGTTAATTGCTGTTAACAAATGGACCCTTACTGTAAAATGTTACCTAATTTAATGTGTAAGCAATATTTAATACAAAGGTGTCGTGCTTAAAGCAATGGAGTTACTGGTCGCATTCCTATAATTATGCTAAATGACACCTTTGGCATTTATGTGGTGACTTGCTGGACTTGATTAATCTAGCTGTTGTGTATTTCAAAAAATTCACATGCAATACTGTACATCCTGAACAAATTGGTGGACTTTTCCAAAACAATCACCATGCAACCACACACCTGTTAACCTGTTAAACACAAAGTGCTATCAGAAAGCCGGGTACCGCTCTGTAGCATGGAGACATCATACGGAAACAGAATTCCAGCAAACTTAAATTAACCAGATAGATAACAAAACATTTGCTCACTGTAACTGCAACAATAGATCCATATAAATGGCACAGGGCTGGTGATACATTGACACAGTGCTTACTAGACAGATACTCCAACCAGCAGACATACCGATGGGTTTTGTTTACTGGCCAATTTGAATTCAAATAAAGCTTTGCTTTCGCTGACTGCACATCATTATCCATGAGACTATAATCCCACCAGCAAATCCTACAGCTTTCCGGGCCAGACCTTTTGGTTGGGATTACTGGAAGCTTAGCCTATAACAAAGAGAAATGAGGCATTTTCCTCATCCTTCGTAATTATGTGTGAAGAGTTGTTTCAAATCCAGATGAAAAACCGGACACACTGCAGGATGATACCTCTTAGACTTTGGTGACATGGGTGGTAGCCAGGCAGGGGCACCTTGCAGGTGTCACTCTCATTTCCTCTTATAAGCATAAGAGGACTACATGAATCATTAATGCAGAAGCCAAGATCATAGCAATTGAGAACACCTTGGCTTCTTTTGGTCTTTGATTACATCTTTTGTTTGTGTTATTTGATCTTACTAACTTATTTCTATAAACGCACGTTTTGGTGAAAATTTGTTTACCAAATTTGACCCATTTGTACTTTAATCAAAACTGAAAAACAAATAGGTAATTTTAATCAGATTTAGACCACAATTTGTTTGCTTTTAAATGTGTTAATTTTTGCGCTTGTTCAGTCAAAACAGCACAAACTTCAGTTCTTCAGTGGATTTTTGCAGCAGCTAAAGTTTACCAAAGAGCCCTATCAAAAGGCAATTTGCATATATAGACTGTATATTATTATATTACTAGTGACGCATTCTCTCACAGACGGCTCCCAGACCCATGGCTAATTGTAAAATGTCTACACACCACGATGGACATGCGCTTCACTCAGTGTTTGGCCTCGTTGAAGCGTCTGAATAAGGGACTTGTTACAGCTCTGGCAGGTTGTGTGGAGATAGCTGTAGGGACGCTGGCTTTGGACCTCCATCTGAGACAACCAGAGACTTAGTTTAATGCCTGTCCAATGCTATGGATCAATACAGCTATCTCACAGACGTTTTCTTGAGCGAAGGGAAATCCAGCAAAAATAAAGACTCATCCTTTGTGAATAGAGGAAGATCAATGCAGTGTTGTAGCCCCACCATACTGCAGACAAAAAGAGACTGAACAATTCTTTTTGGAGATGCTGTTAGGCAAAATTATATAGAAAGCACATTCCTGTCAGCATGGTTAATTAAGTAGAAGAACATTGTCAACATTTAAACGATTTTCCAATGTAAAGATTTAATCAGTTATGTTGAAATAAAAATATCACATTACATAAAAATCCTAAATTCAATATAGGACAAATATATTCATATTACTTTCTGTCTTTAATTACATCAATTTAAAAAACGTGTTTTCAGTGTTTACCAAAACAACTTTCTCAGTGTAAACACTTCGCACTTTGTATTTCTACCCACTCTACCAGAGATGTAATAATATCAGTGCATACACTATCAGTGCATGCAAGGAGATGCAGAAATGTAACATAATAACTGGCAGCATGATTAATTTAGATTAATTAAAAGCATGATAAATAGAATTTGATAGGAAAAGATCTCACATAATCTTACACGTCTCCTCTAAAGTTAGAGAAAATCTCAACAATTTCTCAATTTAAGAGTTTCCTAAGGTTTAAAATATGCCTGCATATGACCCAGTATTGATGCAGTGGCATTTGGACTCTATCCTGACTCACATCCAAGACATGACAAGCACACAGCCATCCCAATTCTCCATTGATTTTTGTGCAAAATCAATAAAAATGATCTCAGGAGTCCATACGTTATTTGTCAGCTCTATTTTGTGATGTCTTTCTAAAGAATATAGGAGGCATACTGTACAATGGACCAGTCGAGCGCATGTAATTTTTCAAGCTAATCTGCTGCAGTCTTACATTGATTTTTTTTCCCTTTCTTTTTGGACTTTTTAGCCTCTGGTCATTACAGCACAAAAACTTACTTAATCATACAGTGTGTTAATGTACAGGTCACAATAACGTCCATTTTCTTGCCCTCTGGTAATATCATTTCTTTTACTGCCTTTGCTCAAAAATCTTTTTTGGGTCAGTGTCCCTCTGCTGTAATGTTAGAAGGATGGATAGGACGGTCTGAAGAAAATATTTGAGTGCACGCCTTAACATCTGTGCCATAGTGTCTTATAATTGATTTTATGTTATGATTAACATTATGAAATGTGTTTTTGGAAGGATACGCATTCATTCAAAACAAGTAAATAAAACAAACCGACACAAAAGTTCAAGGCTTACACAAAGTAGAGCAGTCAGGAAAATAAATTTCCTGATGAGTGGAAAGTAAATTAGCGCATGTATATTTCTTTATTTTTGCTCTAAACCACATACGTCACACAGAACATAAGCTGAATGCATTTCTTTGTAAATTATTAAATTTAATAAACTGTGGCAATTAACTGCGAAAAATATAAACAGAATTTCTGCTTGTGTTTCATAAATAATGAACAGTAACAATCGACACTGTATATTATGAAGTAGATAGTTCTGACTCTTAATTCTGATTTCACTGATGCGTTGTAAAGCTGCATTGTAAAAAGACAAATGCACACCTGCAACACCAGTTTACCTATTGTAAACTCACAGCAACATATCGCCTTTCAGGTTTTATTACTTTATTATGATACACAATGCACTTACATTGACCACCAGTGCATTAAATGCATCTTTTAAGAGTATTACAATGCAGCGGGGCCTAAACCTGGTTATGAATATTCAGTATAACTCTTGCATGCTGTCCACAAAAGCACAAAACAGATGGGAATTGTTACTATCTGGCATCTTTTTAAATAATCTAGGTATTTCCATTGCTCTTAGATGTTGCAGGATTTTGAATCTGTGTCCTGGTTGCCAAACATATCATTTACACCAGGGCTCTTAAAGGGAGAAAAGCCCCATTTTATGGCATACGTGTCACCCTCTCTTCGTAAGGCTTTACCCCTTGTGAGCTTATCTGCTCCAGTCAAATGTATTTCTTATCAAGAAGGAAAAAAGTCTGAGAAGCCAGCTGACAATACAGTGTTATCAAATTTCCTCAGCCCAGTTGCCGTGTCATTCAGTCAGTTAGATGCTCCCAGGTTTGATTGATGGATGGGCTTCGTGACAAATAAAACCTGGATCAACAGCTCTGCATCTCTCTACTCACGGGAGACCCACGCGGAACATTCTGCCTTAACAAAGGCAGGATTATGGATGCATTAGTCCGCCATCGACCACAGGCCTTCTAGTGCTGTCAATACTTTGCACATAATAACCTGAAGCAACGATAAGGAAACAAAAGGAGGGGAGAAAGGAGCGATGAAAAGAAAAAATAAATCAATGGCAAGGGGGGGAAAGTTTTTTAAAGACACACATGTACCATCAGAGCAGAGGAAGAGTTTTCCTGCGACACTGTAGGATAATGGCCTCTGAGGGTCCATCGGTGGTCAGTCAACTGATCATGATAGGGCTCAGATAAGGTTTCAAATGAACGTCTACTTGGCTGAGCACAGGCCTATGAGGCCCTAGCAGCATCCATGCCATCCCTTAACGCATTCAATTACAGTGTTAATCTGTGCATTAGGAGATGGTGACTTTGAGTGACTTTTATGCCTGGGCTTTGATGCGTCTCAGGTGCCTTCAAGATATATCTTTTCATATGGATTAATTTATAGCCCTTTATGGTCAACACCAACAGTGTGGGTTTACAAAACACTCCAAAACTTTTACAATTATTCGGAAACACATTTTAAGCAGCAGAGATGAGCAGAAAACGCTTAAATTGAAATGCTCACAACCATATTGTGGCAGCTTCGTTTTACCCCATGCATCATATCTGTAATAGCACTTCAAAGTAATTCTCAAATCCCCAAAGGCTTCAGCAAATGACTGACTGAGATGGCCCCAAGGTAATTGTTTCACCAATCCTAATTAATTAATTTTCTCTACCCCTGTTTGCTCTAGCTCCACTCTGGTGTTTACACCTGCCCAGGACAGAAAAATATTAATTCAGTGATCAAAAATATTTTAAAGATGTTTAATACAGCAAATGTATTTAAAAAGACTAATTTCTGGAAAGATAGCAAGACAATAGCACATAATGTGCTCCTTGTGGTATTTATATTGCTCATTAAATTTTGATAATTTGCAAAGGTGTTTTTTAAATTATCTGTAAACCAGCACAGACAGCATGAAATAAATATTGTCTCGCAAATATTAAATATAACAATTTATGCACCAAACACTCAAAGCAAACCAGCTGAGACATTTGACTTTTTTACACACATGCAATTTGTTTTTAAAACGAACACATCTATTAACGCAAAAAGTCACTAATATGACAAACACTATTATGACTCCAAGCAAGTTGGTCTAATTTCAAGCTGAGATTTTAAAGAGAATGTAATTTGGTCATATTTAAATTCCTCAGTCTAAAAGAAAACTAGATACTAAATATGATATATTCTGCTTTAATTTTACCTTAAAGATCTTAGGAATGGATCAGACTAAACAGCAGATTTCCCTATACAACATTAACATATTCATATTTCCACAGATATGAGAGGCCAATTCCACTTAATATTATCAGGGCTGAGAATCTGACGGCATAAAAAAACCAATTGTCTGAGGGGAAGGGATAACACTAATATGCTTTCAAATTTAAGCGCAATACTAGCCGCATATTTACACCATGAGGTATATCATTTACTGAACAGATACCAAAGGCTGTACAGTTTATCAGCCGCTCCCCAACTTCAATTTTCACTTAAATTGACTTAATATTAAAGATCATAATGAGGAGCATTTACTTGACTAAAGTCTGTAAAAGGTCTAAAGCTCGGCCAGTCACCAAAACAAACAGACTTAGCAATGTGATTAGTGTTTAACGCCTCGGTACCAGCAATGATCACTCCCTTCATTTCCACCCACGATATAAGACAAAGTTTATGTGTGCAATGTCAAACCCTAAAATGATTTTTCCCGATTCAAGCCTCAGCTGAGATGCCTAATTTTCTATTCAAAGCTTTCGGAGGCCCATTTGGATAAATGAGAGTGATTAAAACCATGACTGAACAACATAAGTTGCCGCTCAAGAACAGTTAAGGGGCATCTGGTGTCACAGAGACCTGAGATAGTTAACAGAGATGAGAAGTTTTCCTTTTCAAGTCTGGCAACCAATTGGCATGCTGCACTTTGGTTGAATGCCAGCAAGTCCGCCATCTGTGTCCTTTAACCCTAAAGATGACAGATGTGGAGGCCCAGAGTGATTTGAAATTCAGCTTCATAAACAAGAAGTGGTGTGACTCACAAGCATTTCCTGTCATTCACAACCAGCCTAAATGAGCGCTCCATCAATTAGGGAAGTGCTCAAATTAAATCTTTTTTCTTTTCAATACAGGAGAAATTGAGGTAAAATTAAAACTTGAGGGCAAAGAAATGGTGGACTGATATCTATAGTATGATTCACTCATTTGTAGTTTGCAATGTCTTAACATTTCAAACTACATTTCAAACTATTTTTTCATATTAAACTAATCCACAATTTATTTTTATGTGTTATTATTTTTATTGTCATTAGTGGTGCTTGGTAAGGCAAGCATCACCATTGCTAATATTGTAAACCAACCTCTAACACGTTTTACTTATTACAAGTATACAAGTATTAATTTTGTAATGTAATTCTTTTGTAATGTGATCAGACCTAAAAGTAAAAACTCTGCATAGACTTACACTGTTCTGGAATATCACTTGCTATTTGCTATTTTGGGTTTGCTCTTCTAACTTGGGCCTGTAAGCATCCATGCAAAACACCCTAGCAACTGCATAGGAACATACTAAAATCCATTAAGAAGACTCAATAGTACACCAATGTGTTAAAAAACACAAAAAACACATTAACAATTGCATAGCAATACCAAGGTAACCACCCACAAGACCATAGCATTGAACAAGATATTTATGGACAAGCACTATTTCTAAAAAATGTTTTTAAAAAACTTTTATTTATTTATTAAGATCACTTATAATCATTTATTAAGATCATTAACTTTACAAATTTGTTGGCAATGGGTTGCTGAGAACTAGCTTTGAGTTTTCTTGTCTTGTTGAAAGTGGGCCTTAAAATGGGACACCTTTGAGTCCCCCTCTGAAACCCTTTTCATTACACTTCTGACCACCTGGCACAATGCTTAAGAAGGTCTTTGCCTTCTGATTACAGTCTAATCTGCGGCTCGCTAGTACCTCAGTGTCCTGCTAGGTAAAACTGCTGTCTCCCCTTGGCCCCCCTTTGTAACATCAAGCTCTGCATCCCACACCTCACTGGCTCATTCTTTACCCAAATTACAGTGTTTTTGGCCCACTAATGGCTCTCATTTTCTCAGCACCCAGCGGTAGCCTCACTTTTCATCAGGCTGGATCACTACAGCAGGTTTTCCTCTCAGTCCAGCACCAAAGAATCTCTCACACCCCCTACAAACAAATACATCATTTACATCAGCTCTCCCCCTTACACAAATACCAGCACAGACTCAGAACCAACAGCTGAACAGAACGATACTAGGATATATATACGTTACTTTGGGAAACTTTGAATTGTACACACTGTCTAACCACCAAGGACTAAAGCCTCTTCATGCATAGTTAATAATTATTAAGACTATTTTATTATTTTTATATCTGCTTTTATTATTTTATTATCTGCTTCACATTACATAATTTGGGGAAGTTGATATGGCCTGCAGTGCATACTTTAAAATATTTTATACAACATTTTACATAATTTAATTATTTGATATTAATTATTAATACACATTTTTAAAAATTCTATATATTATTTGAGAGGTAAATCACAGCTAAATTTTTACTTAATTTTTTTAAGAAAAAAAATAACTGTGAATTACTAGAAAATTGAAAATCCAATTTTTCAACTAACTGTTAAAAATGTTTTGGATCGCACATTTCAGAAGGGTCTCATTTAATCTGGGGAAAAACTTGAGTTAAACCCTTTAGTTAAGAATGACATGAAATCCATACATCTTGATTTGGGTGACAGTCATAGCCTTTGTGATTTGAAAAAGTGGTTTCTTTAGCCTTTTGTGGAGGCTAAATTAAACAACTGTTGTTGACCCTCATTATATGGGAACACACAGCTAGGGTGCTGTGCTCGTACCCTGGGGACACACCATTCTGCCGGGCATCCCCAGAGGAACAGTGAAATCTGTATAATCTCACCCATCACCACTCTCATATACACATCTCACTAAAATTTAGCATGTAAACAGGTTTGTTTTAGTTACCACTGTAACAGCACTCTGTCTTTTTTTCTCATCTCAGCTCCCCAGGTCACTGCATTTATTACATTTTAATTTACATTTTACAATTTGTAAATGTATAATTTACAAAAAAGAAATTAAAAGAAATATGTACTTTACATTAGCATTACTAACAAAAACAAACATCTCTCTTCATTGATTTAATTGTTTATTTAAATGTTAAATATGTTAAATGTTACCTTAGTATTCATTATTCTTTGTAAATAAAATGCATTACAAAAATAATCATTACTGCACATGAAGGTGTTATCTAACATGGAAATTTGTAATGTTTAATGTTGGGTATATAATAAATATATATATATACAGTTTTTATACTTTTTTATTAATTATATTTGCCTTTATAGAAGTTACAGGGACATTGTAATTTAAGATCTGAAAATCTGAAATAAATCTGTTCCAATTATCATGTGACTAAAACAAAAGCTGAATAATCAACAACCCAGCACTCAACTTTTGGAGTGTGGAGCTCTCAACATTCTCAGAAAAAAAGGTATTGTTGTTTTATTAACCGCTTATATGATTTTCCCTCTAATCCTGTTTCTCTCCATCCTCTGTTGATCAGGGAGAGTGTGAAGTGCTGGTCGGGCTTTATTCCTGTTGCGTGATATGCAGTGTTTGGCTGTGACAATAAAGCTCAGATCAGGTCTTTACACTGTATTGTGTTTAGCTCTATTATATCAACAGCAGTGCCTTCCCAGCATTCCCAGCAGGACACTGAACACAGGCCAAACAGAGGAGCAGTCCACACATTCTTAAATATCTCCAAAAATTAATAAGTCCAAAAGTCTTCTTCAAATGTTAAAAATCCTCTATAAAGATAGGCAAACATCATTTTATGGAACATAAATGGATGCGAATGATAAAACAAGATGTTATTAGCCATTATAAATGAGTCTGTAATGTTGACATATTAGCATATTTACATATACTTCTGCAAGAAAGTATACTGCAATGTAAGAAAATAGCAATTAAATTGTGCTTTAAAGGTTACCCTGATTGTATAGTTGACTCTTGCACGAATATATGCTAATGTGCTTTAACAGAATTCATTTGCTTACCAAAAAGCTGCAACAAAAATATTGCGATATTGTAATATTAGTTTGGAGGTCAAATTTTGAAGTAGGTATTTTAAAAAACACTCTCTGAGAAATTAAGCATTTGTGTAACTGGATTCTTGTGTAACTTTGGGATCTTATAGTTACTAAGATAAAGTCCCTGTGACAATGCTGCAACTAGCCTTGTGCTCCCTATTCTGTAGCCTTGTGTCATTCAATTTTGTAATATAACATGCTATAGACCATGACAACGTAACTGGAACTAACATCAAGAAGATGTTCATGAAGAGATGTATTTATGACGCCCATCTATGCAAACAACATCAAGGAAACACTGATATGTACAGTATTCACTGTTCACATTCCTCTGACGCTGTGACGCAGTGCCGGTACAAAAATATACAATTTTTAAAAAAATACTCCTCTTAACCAATTAAAACATAAATTAGACTAGTATTTTTCTTCCTTACAAAAGGATTAAAAAATTTGTAAAGAAAGTGTTTGATTTCATTACTTCTGAAGGAATTTATGTTTTGGGGGGTTTTCTAATAAACTTTGTCTAAACAGACGTTTTGAAGTTGGCTTAAAACATAAACATAATTCCTGTTATCAAAGTGACTGAATTACACAATTAGGCTGATTAAAAACCTCAGTAAGATACAGAAGAATAAAATGACAAACAAAAGCGTTTAAAAAAAAACAAGAACTGTGAAATAGTGGAAGAAAATCCTATTTTTCAACTGTGAAAAATGTTTTGCATCACACATTTCAGAAAGGTCGTGTTTAATCTGGGAAAAAAACTTGACCCTTTAGAAACTCTCTGAAAGTCAAGAATAACATGAAATCCATACATCTTGATTTGAGTGACAGTCATAGACTTTGTGATTTAAAAAATGTTTTTTGTGGAATATTGTGGAGTGTTTTGAACAACTGTTTTGAAGTTGCCTTAAAGCATAAATATAATTCCTGTCATCAAAGTGACTGAATTACACAATTAAGATGATCAAAAACCTCAATTAGATTAAGAAGAATAAAATGACAAACAAAAGAGAGGAGCTTAATATTACAGCAATATTACAACAAACTGTTTTGTGAATTATATGTAAAACAGATTTAGGAAAATGCAAAATAAAACAAGACCATTATTTTCTGATTTGCTTTAAAATGGTCGATGTGCAAACCATGTGGCTGTTCTAATTATAAAATAATTTATGACCAAAATAAAAATCAGATTGTGCACAATGTTTCATGTTATGAGACAAAATCATCTCAAGCATTATGTATCGTCAAAATATGGGGATTTTTAAATATTTACAAAACAGACTGAAAAACACACAGATATTGAATTTCATGAAGGGGGTATCTAAGACCACACCAGCTGTTTGAAGACTGATTTTTTCACTTGTGGACGTACAGCCACATGTGATCTTAGCCTGACTTAATGTCTACCTTTAAAACCAGGCATCCAAACAGAGCGTGATGATGCTTTATGGACCACGATGCTCACAAAAACATAAAAGATGGTGCATGTACTGTCCGCCAGGCTTACCATCACTAGCCTACATTAATATCTCTTCCCTTTCAGAGATGTTGCTTTCTTGCACAGCCGACAACTTGCTCTTTTGTTACCTTCACTCACTTAGAGCACATGTAATAGCTAAAATGGATAATGAAGAAGGGGAGGCAAACACACACACACAAAAGGAGATCTCAGAAAAGGAACCCCGCCATGCACTACTCTGCTGCACTGAGCCGTAGGGGCAGGAGACGGCATCTTTAGGGTGTACCCAAGCAGCACTAAACTCTAGTGTCCATGGGCAATCAGGGCCATTTTTTACAGCCGCTGGGGTCCGGCATCCCTGCCTTTACACTACAGTGGAAGCCCTTTGTACTAATTGCTAGATTGTACCAGATTTTCTAGTTCAGTTCCACCCTATAATTGACTGACAATGATGGGTATGGGGGGAAGCTTCAGACTTGAGCGCACAGCAGAGGAGGACAGATCAGATGGAAGGATGAGCAGGTAGTAACGAGAGAGAGAAGGCAGGAGAGTTGTGGGGTAGAAAAGGGGGTGGTCAACACAATCATATTTGCCATGATTGCTGATTTTAAAGTCCTGAAATTCAGTGTTCCTTTGTCTTAACCAGTTAAGCATAGCATTAGCAATGCCATGGTTATAGATTTAATTCCTAAAAACCAAGGTTTTAACAAAATCTATACCTTGAATGCACCTCAAATAGCTTGGGTTTAAGTATATTCCCAAATACATTTACATTTGTTCATTTGGCAGACGCTTTTATCCAAAGCACTTCTTCAAGGTACACATTTCTTATCAGTACTTGTATTCCCTCGGATCGAACCCACAACCTTTGTGCTGCCAACACAATGCTCTACCAGTTAAGCTACAGAAACACAAATAAGAATTTGAAAACATAACACCTAGACATGCATCAAATAAAAACCAAACTCTTAACCAAGAAACTTTTGGACTGGTTAGGTTGCCAGATGTATCATCTGTTAAATAATTCAAGTTATTATTTCCCTAAAACCCCTCCACAGCGTGAAATTGCATCCTTTAATCCCTAAAGCACACTAAAAAGCTCACAACAGCCAGACAAAAGCATCAATGCATACCCAGCACTCTGTTTAATTAGCAAATGTCTTGCAATGCAGGGCATGCAGGACACCTGCAAATAATGAGGTATAAAGGCACCAGCATGGATCTGGGTGTTTACAGGTATTCACACCTTACACACCATTGCAAGACAGCACTCATAAAAGCCATTAGCAAGGGTCACACATCCCTAATGTTGCCAAGAGTTGCTGAACTTTAGGTGGCAAACTTTTATGCAAACTACCTCCAAATCAAAATAACCAGCATGCTTTTATTTCACATGCTGCCTTACATACAGCGGCTGGCACACACACATTGCACGTCAACACATGCTAGCTGAAAGTGCAAAATTTTTTAACTAGGCCAGACATTTGCCATAAGATATAAAGAAGAGGGACTGACAATAATTTCTTAGATAGTACCGCAGTTAGCTTACCTTCTTTACGAGCTAGTGTCTGCCTTTCCTGGCAGGCCCTATACCTTTAGATACCCAACATTCCTTTTTGCAAAGTCTACAGGGTACCCGCTTGGGAAGGAGAGCCGAGACCCAGCGTGTCTTGCCTCTGACTGTGTCTCTGTGTAAGGGAAGCTAGGAATGCACTGGCTAAAGACTTTTGTCCAAGCTGTAGGTCTTTTCCAGTGAAGCAAGATTAGTTCATACAAAACTCAACAATACAGCACTGAAACCCATTGTTGATATTCAACATTTTTCACATAGCAGAACAGAATAGACAATACAGTAGCTAGGAAACTATGGGCTGGATCACAAGCTGATGATATCTCACACTTTTCCGTGGCCTGTAATCCTTTTCATTCAGCTGCAGACGAAGCTACACATAGACCAAAATCAATAAATGTGGAAGTGGATGAGAAGTTTGCTGTGCGGGGTGGAGGGTACACGGAGCAGTATGATTTCTCGTCATAGCATGCTACTAAATAAAGACTCTTTATTCCTCACTGGCTCTTTTTAGGAGGAAAGGATTCAAATATACACCACAAATCCACAGCTCAACAACTGGCTCCCAGTTGGAAAGTCCAGATGTCGGAAAGCCCAGCAGTTTCTAATCCCCTATTATAATCCAACCATCATATGTTTAACTGAATAACCTATACCTCAGCGTGAATGCAACAATTGACAATTTTTCCAACCATCCCCAAATGTTTTGTATAAACAAAAGAACCACAGGAGTGAAATTGCAACTGATGCCATCTTAACAAGCAAAATTGTGCTTTAAATATTGATGGTAAAATTAATAAACTAGCAGGAAACTTGACAATGACAAAGATGATCAGTTTAAAATAGATTAGCACATTTGTACCTGTGTTCCTGATCCACTCCCTCAGCCCATCCAGCTGCCATGTTTTCCCTCACACTTCGAGTCCTCTAGGTAGCCAAATAAGAGGAATTGTTCAAGCCCTTCCTTTTCATCACTTCGGCAATTGACCAATTGACAACTGATTGATGGTTATCCTTTCACACCTACAAAGGCAGAAATTACCATCACTAAAGCGACATACTGTAAAAGCCTTAAGAGTAGATTATATGTTGCTAAAATTCCCCTTCACTCAGGACTATACAATGGCAGACAAGCAAAAAGTTTTCTTTTTTGCCATTTCTGTGGCACTGTAGATTTGGCCTTCCCTGCCAAGTGTAGAAAGAACTTGACAGCTTGTTTAAATTGTTCAGCACAAAGGCCCTTGAATAAGGGATGTAAGCAGGCAGGACTGTCATTCTGCAGAACCACGACCCTTATTTGCATTGAAGAGAGAGAGGCTTGAAAAGAACAGATAACACATTTGAATATGCGCTGGGACATTCCAACTATCTTTGGAATAGGGTTCTTAATGCATTGTAATTTTTTCCAAATAAACACTCAGTGAGGCAAGACAGGGAGAAATTGTGTGTTGCTACAATTTGTTAATTCATTGGGTCATAGGTATGAATGATGAAAATAATATAAAAAACTATTTTTTGTGTACCTACTTCCTGCATAACCAACACAGTGTAGAAAGAAAAAAACATACAGAATTGACTCCATATGAATCTTCAAAATATATCTAAACTCAAAAGTAACCACTCTCATACAAGGCTCAGATAAGGCCTTCCTCCCAAATGTAACAAGATTTGTTTTATTCCTGCGTTTTCCAAGTCTGTCTCATTAAAAGGCCTGAGAAAGTACAAATGGAAGAGGAGGGGATGTCTAGGGCCTGTGTGTCTGCCCAGAGAACTCAGCTACCAACAAGAGCCAGTGCTTTCTTTGGATATGGAAACAATCCAAAAAGAAAACCCTTTTCAAGGCCTTTCAATTGCAGCAGATGGGACCCAACCAAGAAGGCATCAACTTTGGGAAAGAGTAGTCTATTCACAAATGCCAGTGTAAGTGGGGCTTCTGTGCAAGCTGTCCAACATTTAAGCGCATTATTGAAACAGAAGAGCTAATGTGGCCAACATATTTAAAACCTCTCAATGCCATCTCAATGTGACATACATGTCTTGACAGACAGCAGAGCAGACTTCAGCTCAAAGAAAAGAGTTTCTTAGGCTTTGTCAGCTACCCATCTACTCTGTCTCCCTTCAAACCCAATGAAAGCTACATTGAAATTGTTACCGGTAACTGTATATACTTTAGCATGGTCTTGAATAGCACAAGCTAAAATCTGAGATGCTGGGAAAATGTAAAATATCCTTGAAATTAAAGGTACAACCAAAACGTTCAGAAAAACACTGGTTTATAAAGAAATGTTACATTTTTGAGTGATCCACGATGCCATAGAAGAACCATTTTGACCGTATGATTCCATAAAGAACCTTTAAAATACTTATTATAGAATATTTTTGTTTCACTAAAGGTTTTTTGTAGTGGAAAAAAATTAAACGAACAAAAAAAAATTTCTTTTAGGAACCTTTGACTGAATGGTTCTTTGGGGAACCAAAACTGGTTATTCTATGGCATTGCTGTGAAGAACCTTCTAAGAAGTTTTTATAAACCTTTATAAGAGTGTATAAGAAAAATATTTTGATAGTTGGAATCAATTACAAAGCTAAGCCAACCAGCTGCTCTGGTTTTAATTTCTATAGAGGTTAAAAATAAAAAAGATTGGTCAGAGATTGGTCAATTAAATCTTCTAATCATACATCTGAGGAGTGTGTGATGATATTAGATTGGATAATGTGCTCTTTCTCTGAAAGATTTGATTTGTTTTATCTTCTGCACTGAAGGATGAGGTGTTTTTCCCATTTATATTAATGGATCTCAGTGGGGAACACTCCAATGGATATCAACAACTGGATAGAGCAGAGAAGACACCAGTCGTGTTGACATAAACCCCATGCTGGTTCCCACCTCTCATGTGCCAATCCATGCACTTTAATTGTTCATTCGCTCAATGAATACGTAAATAGGTCTAGCCATTGTAATTAAGCTATTTTTAGACTCAAATTGTCCCTTTTCTGGAAATCTTCCACTGTTTTTCACATGTATGCACTCCGATTTAGCTAAAAACATTAAATCATAACATGATTTTACACCCATTATAACAACGCAGTATTATGCTAAGTGACATAATAAGTAACAGTCAGAAACATGGAATATGATGTCAAGGCTGTTGGATACAAGGTTGCCTATCAACAGGCTGACCAGAGGTCATGTTTTCCTTTTTATGACCATGACCAGACCACAGAAATTTAGACTACAAAAGCATTTGTTATTAAATGTATACAATGCTGTTTCTTAAATTTAATGTTTTACTTCATAGTTGTTACACATTATAACAATTAGACATTAATTAATTAGGTCACAGACATAATAAGGTATACCATAAAATAAGATAAAAATAAGGTATCACCCCTCTCACAACCTTACAGAGGACAAGAGGATTTTGAGAATGAATGGATGGATGGACAATGAAAAGCTATTAAGTTAAACATTAAGATGTCCTCGTTACAGTGTAATTATACATTTAAGTACTGAGTAATAGTTATTAATAACACACTATAAAGATAGGGTTATGATTAGGGATTGGTTTAGGGTTAGCTGCATGTAATTATGTATAATTTACTGGTATTTTGATAGCAAGTACATGTAACGTTTAACAAAGCCACTGTAAAAGAAACTATTCTATTTGCATTTATTTCCTACACAAAGGAAATTTATTCTGGTATCTGTAATTTTGGTAATAGCCATGGACATAAAGCATGGCCTTATGTACACATCACTGTTACATACATAAATAATATATAGCATATTTTCTTGTTCCTGTAGCTCAGTTGGTAGAGCCCAGCAACACAGTTATGAGTGTAACATACCCAATTAATAAATGTTTATTTATCCAAAGCAGGTAAGATATCTATAAAACATGGTTATATATCTATATTATTACATTCCCTTATCTCCTAACAATTTTTGGATTTAAAAATATGTTTAATCAAACATTTAATCTAATATTAGCTTAAAGTACAGTGTATTTATGTGTACAGTCTATATGATGTCCAGGTTTGCACATTAGTGGGTAGTACTTAAGTTTTGTATGGGTAGATTCTAAGTCTTATATGGGTAGATGTGATTACATGTGTGTAAGTGAAGGCTCTGCTGCTTCAGAGGAAAGCTCCTTACGGCTAAGAGACACCCTTTGACACCTCTCTTTAAGCCTCTAGTCCAAGCACGCTGCTTGACAAGGTGAGGCAGGAGTTCTGCCTTTGTTTCACCCAGTGGGAATCTGAACATCATTCATCACTTACGTCAAGTGCTGGAAGCTCATTGTGTGATTAGCATGTGGGGATGGTTGTTCACAGAACATGGTGCGGTCTGACAGCTGGTAGGTGCTATGGCTTGCCAATCTAAACAGATGAGAATATTATGATCATAATATTTATGGCAACTGAAATAATTAAAACATAGACCAATAATTTTGAAAAAGGCTACTTTTAGAATCAAAATAATAAATTAAAGTGACATTAAGGTTTGGAAACAGTGATAGTTTGAGAGTTCTGCCTGGTAGACGGGCAGACGGTCTCAAACTAAGACGGTAGCGACTTTCAGCATTCAGCATTATGTGAAATGAGAAGACTAAAGTTCTGTTCTGCTCTGAGCAGATGAATGAATGACATTAGTAGTTTGATATTTTATATTATTTAATATTTATTTTATCTTTTAAAATGAGTGAAGTCACATACAGATTAGCAGCGATATTCACGGGATATTGTGTCTGGCTAATATTCATAAGTATTGCATAGCTTTACATTTGAAGAAATGTGTCAATTTCAATTTTTTCTTTTAAAACAGCCAACATATAACACTTTATAAAAGCCACTTATTATCCCAGTTGCAGCCATAAAGCTGTTCCAATGCCCTTTTTGCATGAGTAATCTTTTTCTATACAAACTGCACATTTTAAAACAACATCTGCAAGCTATATATAAGTAACGTGGTCTCATTTAGCCACATCACAGGCTTCACCTCTTAAATCTGGCTTATTGGGATTTTGTGTGTAGTATATTTAAATTAAAACAATATGAATAAAACACTTTGCAATGGGTTGTAAAAGGATGCAGTAGTGTCCTTTACCCCACTAAAGAGTAAACATAAACCCCTGCTGTTAAACAGTAGCTGTGCCATGTTGCTCCACAGGTATCTCTTCACACCATGGTGGGTGAACTGCAACATAAAATGTTCCCTGGGGAGGTGTGAAATCTCTCGCCAACCTCAGCAGGGGAGGGTCTGCCCTGTGGGGTCGGACATCTTGGGCTGTGCTCCCTGGTGCCCTCCCCGGAGGCTGGAGAAATGTGTTACTTTAATGAGGTGCTAATGCTTTGGCCCTGGAAGATTCTGGTCATTATTTACATGTGGAAAGTATGACCCCGTGGTGGAAACTATTGGATACCCTAGGTATGATTAGCTTTAAGCATGGAACATAATGAAATATTTCAGAAATGCTGTAATGTTATGTGGTAATATATTTGTGCAAATCCAACTTAAAATAAAATGCTTCACACAAACAAAAAAGAAACAAAAAAAATGCTACACAAATTCTTATGTTACTGAGCTTTTTATTTTGTCCAAAACGGAACAGACCTTGTATGGATGGTATATATGCAAGTGTGCAAATATGCCATATATGTGTAAAACACTGTACAATTTACAATACAATATGTAACATGGAACACAATGTGCAATTTAACAAAGTGTTATTTCCTCTTCATAAATCCATTCTTTTATGCACCATATGTTGTATTCTTACCAGCAAAGCACAAACCAATAATAAAGTTAAGATGCTTAGCCAATCCCATATTAGCTTTGTTTTTTCTTTCCTACAGATCCTAATTAGTACAAATCGTTGCAGCGCTAAGTCACAACAGAAGCCGCCAAAGACTGCCTTATCTTCCTCAAAGTGAGACCTGTCAAGCAATTAGACGAATTACCCCTAAAGCTACAAGTTTAAAAACAGAAGAGTTTTTTTGACACAGGGCTGAAAGGTTGCAGTTGAACGTTGATCTGCAATTCGGCCCACATTAGCACAGCAAAAAGCTCTGTTACGTCATTGTTGGGTCATGCTGTGAGAAAAGCCTTTGTGCAGGGTCATCCCAAAAGCATTGTCAAGTGGTTGGCACCTTGACTGAATATTTCTCAGTGTTGCTGAATCACAAAGGGAGGTGTGTGTTCTACCTTTGGGGGCTGAAGAATTTAGCACATTTAAAAAGCTTGTTTCCTAACAATGGCACTCTTCATGACATCCAGATGAACGAGACTTCTTAAAAGTCAGACCATGCATGAGCACAAAGGCCCTAATATCTTGGGAATAACTAACAGGGTTTTTACAAAAGAACTAAGGTCATGATTGTTGTTAGTGGTTAACAACATATAGACAACAGACGCTGTTAAGCATTGTGTTGTAATCTTCAAAAAATATGTGGCTACCAATATCATTTTTATAGGTGGCATGAACAACTATAAAAATAAAACAAAGCATGCACATGTAAACACGGTAGGTATATATATATACGTACGTACATATCTTAATTCTAAATATTCTATATATTTATATATATGTGTGTGTATGTGTGTGTGTGATTGCTTTGGCTGCTTTTACTGGACTCTTTGATTCTACTATTTTATGTATTTCTTCAGAACTTATAATAATAATAATGTACATTTATTCATTTGGCAGACGGTTTTATCCAAAGCAACTTACAGTGAGTTCAAGGTATACATTTTTTATTAGTACCTGTGTTCCCTGGGATCGAACCCACAACCTTTACGCTGCTAACGCAATGCTCTACCAGTTGAGCTACAGGAACACAATAATAACTGATTGTGCCTGACAGATCAGATCAAAGACACACACTCATCATAGCAGAATCGGGTGAACAAAGATCAGAACTCAGAATCCTTTCACATGGCCCCCATGACAAACACATGGCAGCTGTAACAGAATCAGGCTTAAATCCAATATCCAATAAAGAGTGAATGAGCCGTTGCTAAATATCAGGGCTGAAACATTGATGAGAAGACGAGTGTTTAAGAATGTAAAGAATGTAGCTTTTTAATGTATTTATTTTTCAAAATTGTAGAAACCTCAAATTCAAATGATTAAGAAATTAAAATATTATTGTAAATATAAACTTGTATTATATAGCCTACATATTAACAACATTGCAGTCTCTTATACTTTTTTATGAAAACAGGAATATTCTAGATTTAAATTTAATGTCAATCAATATGGCATAATATTAACACCCACAATTGTTTATTAAAAA
>JAZGTK010004178.1:0-25209 GCA_036877625.1 Ambastaia sidthimunki | reverse complement strand
CAAATCATCAATAAACACTAGTGACCCAGTGCCACTGGAAGCCATGCATGCTCATGCCATTATACTGCCTCCACCATGTTTTACAGATGATGTGGTGTGCTTCAGATCATGAGCTGTTCCAAGCCTTCTCCATACTTTTCTCTTCCCATCATTCTGGTACAGGTTGATCTTAGTTTCATCTGTCCAAAGAATGCTGTTCCAGAACTTGGCTGGCTTTTTAACATGTGTTCTGGCAAACTCTAATCTGGTCTTTCTATTCTTGTGGCTTATGAATGGTTTGCACCTTGTGGTGAACCCTCTGTATTTGCTCTCGTAAAGTCTTCTCTTTATGGTAGATTTGGATAACTGTACGCCTACTTCCTGAAAAGTCTTCTTCACTTCACTAGATGTTGTGAAGGGGTTCTTCTTTACCATGGAAAGGATCCTGTGATCATCAACCGCTGTTGTCTTCTGTGGGTGGCTAACCCTTTTTGTATTTCTGAGCTCACCAGTGCGTTCCTTTTATCTCATAATGTACCAAACTGTTGATTTGGCCATTCCTAATGTTTCTGCTATCTCTCTGATGGATTTTTTCTTTTTCGCAGCCTAAGGATGACTCGTTTCATTTGCATTGAGAGCTCCTTTGAGCGCATGTTGTAGACTCACAGCAACAGCTTTCAAATGAAAATGATGCTTACTTGATGATGAAAAAACGAGGTAATAGCCCACACCTGCTCATAAAACTGCTTTTGATTCAATTGTCCAATTACTTTAGAACCCCTGAAATGAGGGGACTATGTATGAAAATTGTTGCAATTCTTAAACCCTTCTTCCAATTTTGATGTAAATACCTTCAAATTAAAGCTGAAAGTCTGCACTTCAATTTTATCTTGATTATTTCATTTCAAATCCATTGTGGTAGCATACAGCGCCAAAATTATGAAAATTGTGTCTCTGTCCAAATATTTCTGGACCTAACTGTATATTTGCAGATTTGTTTAAGAGTATTGGGATATAATGATATAGTTCCCAGGGATTTTTACTTTTATTACGTTTTTTAGGATGTTCTCAGTCTTAATCAACGGAAGGAAAAAAACTCAACGGAAGGAATCAAAATCCTTGTGAGGAAGACACAATCTTTTTCTGGCAATGACAATAAATAGCACTAGCATATGTATAATAATAAGTCATGTGCTTTGAACATTGAGATATTGTCACAACTCTATGCCTTCTCATGCCTTTAAACATTTTATTCATTTTTTAACTAAGAATGATAAAGGCCACTTCTGACAGAAAGCATTTCTTCAGCTGAAAGCGTCTAATAATGTTAAGTCCTTCAACTCTTTTTAAGAAATCCCATATAGCTGCACTAATGTCTCACTGGTGGCTGTCCAGCGGGAAGCTGTCGTACAGCTTTCGTAGGTGTAGGATGAGCTGCTCTGTGTTTTGGCCTGTCAGTGCAGAGACAGGAATGACCTGCTCACTGACCCGCTGCCTCAAAACTTTCAGTGTTTTCCAGGTATTCGGCAAGTCCATTTTGTTGGCCACAATGGCATTCGGTCTGCATGACAGATGAGCGCTATATTGTTCCAGCTCAAAGCGAAGCTGCCGCAGTTGCTCCCAAGGTTCTGAGGATGACATGTCCAGCACATACAACAAAATACGACAGCGCTTAATGTGCCGTAGAAAAGAAATGCCGAGGCCTCGGTTCAAGTGGGCGCCTGGAATCAGCCCAGGGATGTCAGCCACTGTAATTCAAACAGCAAGAGAAGATTTTAATGGCTGGGTCTTTGCTTCATCGGTTCTCTTACACAGAGTGTTGATCACATACCTGCCAGCTGCTGGTGGTCTCTGTATTTAACAATCCCTACATGAGGGTTTAGTGTTGTGAAGGGGTAATCTGCCACAGCTGGCCGGGCATTGGAGATTGCACGTAACAGTGATGATTTGCCTGCATTTGGAAACCCAACCTGCTCAGAAAACACAGTCACTTTGCTTCCAGTCACAGAATGACAGATGAAAAAATGGTGTTCTTGTAAACTACAAAAAAATCTATTCAATGAATTGCAGATTTAACATCCCAGAGTTGAGCCTGGTTTCTTCCAAGGATTTTTCTCCATCTATACATTATTGGAGTTTTGGTTCCTTACCACTGTTGCTCTGTGTATGCTTGCTTACTGGGAGACTGCTGACATTTAACTTAGTTTAGGGTTTTGTAAATTATTAATTCTACTGCTAGCATAATGATCTAATTACAGTACTAAAGACTTTACCATTTTGCTATTCCTTTGCTTCCTATTCTCTTTCATTCCGTAATGTAAGGTATTTTATGGTATTATTGGATAATCCATAAACTTTTATCTTCTTTCTATGCGCCATATCAATGTAAACTGAAATGTCATATCTTGCTTAATATGATACCTATCATCTATCATGTTAATTGACTAAATGTGGCATTTACAATACAAATTTTTTTAGTTGGCAGTCTGAATAAATTACCCTCTCATAGACCACTAAGAGAAGTATGAGCCTTTGCATGTAATGACAGATATTTCTAATGCATGTCCATTTATTCAAATGGTCCAAATATGTGGTACTTTTCATCAGTCAACTCTTTGTTCATAAATCAACTACAAACTACCCTAATTAGTTTTATACATATACATTATATTATAATAAACAATTTGCAGTAATACCATGTATTTCTGTTTTCTGTGTTGTACATGTTTGACAATACATGTAAAGCTGCTTCAAAGCAATGGGTTTTCTTTTCTGCTTTTGTCACCAACTTTAAAAAATGTCTTAACAATTAGAATAGTAGGATTTTAGCATAAAAATAAGCCATTGAGGAGCAAACACATAACAAATCAGTGTTCAAAACGGTCTCCTTACCTTAACCCAATTCAAGTTTGTAAGTAATTTATGGTTAATGCAAGTTTATAATAAAAGTTTATAATTTTACATATTGGGTCAGATTTCCAGGAAAATGTCAGTAACCTGCAATTTTATGTTTCAAACTGATGGTATTAGAGAAGCAAAAGTTACAGATTGCAGCATTAAGGTATATCTGTGAACTCTTAACTGATCTACAGACAGCTCATACACAATGCCATCTGTCAAATGTGAGCTTTGGCTCCTACCAGTCCTGCATGGGCCATGGTTCGCAGCTCCAGCTGAAGAACTCGTTCCTGTCCATTTTCTCCTGGTGTGGCAGTAACGGGAGCTCTGTTTTCATTGGACAAGAAAAAGTGATTTCCCTTTCCCCCCGCACCTCCATACGCAGCAGTATAGAGCTGGCCATGACATGAGAGGTCTGCAATTGTTTTACCCTCTTCCTTTATAATAGTGCCCAAAGGAACCTGTGTTGAAGAACAGACTTAGTGTTAATATGACACAAAACTGCAAAGAAGAAAGCTGTTTTAGAATATGTGTATTAGATTAGATTACCTGCATGCTTTGGAGTAATGCAAAATTTATGAACACATTTTAGTGTACATATGTGGATATATTTAATTACTATATTTCTAATTACTCTATTTGTTTAAGACATGCATTGTAAAGTATATTCAGCTAGCTGCTGAAGCAAGCTGCTGAGATCTGAGTTGGTAGGGGAAACTCACTGAAATGTAGATGGGACTGGCATTACGTCCATAGCGATTATTACTGCTTCCTGCTTCTCCATCTTTCCCCCGATACACTGCTGACACTGAAGAGAGGGATTTCACATGCAGGTCCACTGCACAAAAATTCAAGAAGTCTGTGAACTTTTTTTTTTTTTTTTCTAAAAAACATGGATTAAATCCTGTGTTAGACTGTTTGTTTTTATTACAATGAAGTGCAATTCTTTAGGAAACCCAATTTAAATACATCAAAACCAAATTATTAAAACAGTTTTGCGTCATTTTATGTTGCCACCAAAACACTAAATATATATCATAAATCAACTGAACCCTACTGTTAGTTTAGTACCTTTAATGATGACATCTCCTCCAGCTCCTCCGTTACCTCCATTTGGGCCACCCCACTCTTTCCTGGGCTCACTGTGGAAGGTGGAGGCTCCATCACCCCCTGAACCTGCCATAACCTTTATCCGGCGATGATCTACAAAATACCGGCTCTGGAAGAACATACAGTCATCAAACACTGACGATGATCCATACGCATATGTCTGGACAGTCATCAAATCCTGGGCTGGAAAATCCCAAATCTAGATCATTTGTGCCAGTTTTTCAAACAAAAATTGTATTGGATCACCCTTATCCAGATACACTCTTGCTTGTGTTTGTGTGTTTGTGTATACTGGTGACTTTTGACTAATTATCAAGTTTTGTTACATTTCTGTTCCTGAAATCCACCCTTCTGCTGGGATCAGAATAATCCTGTTTTGTTTTTTGGATCAAAGGTATCCCAATCTTACTAAAATGTTTTGAACAACACAAACAATTTGATCAAAACCTAGATTGAATTTTGTGGTCTAACCTGAATTTAGAATCCTTTCATTATTTTCACAACCCATTTTTAAGATTTGATGTAACCTGATCAGAAATGCAGTCAGATTAACTGGGCCCTGAAGATAATTAAAACATGTGTATCTGTAGTCATCAAACACTAAAGATGATCAACACGCATGTGTATGTACAGCCATTTAACATGTGTATAGTGTGTGGTTGAATATGTGGTTTACGAGAACACAATGTATGTCGTGTATGACGTGTATACCTAAATTGCGATTATTTCTTTGTTAATTAAAAAATTAAATCAGTAAATGTTAACTAAAAGGTTTTCTGTGAGGGTTTAGTTGATAGAATATACTGTTTGTACAGTATAAAAATCCATACGTCTACGGAGAGTCCTCATAAACCACATATGCCCATATGTGTGTGCTGGAGTGCACACGCACCAACTTCTTCTCTGAGAGCCGCGATGCTGAGTGTTTGTGCGCTCTGGGGATTTTCAGCCCTTTACATGCAACCACAATCCTGCAGTACATCTGCACCAGCCCCATTGTGCTATTAAAAACATAAATATATATTTTTAAATCGATGTTTAGTTAATAACTTAATGATACAGAGATCGATGATCTTTACTGTTTAAAACATCCAAACTACTGTAGGCCTTTGCAGTTATTTCACCTCATTCTTCTGTCCCGAAACATTTAAATTACAAAACAAAAACGTAAATAACTAAACTAAACTAAACAATCCTATACAATATACGCAACTGCTGCGAGTCACTGAGATATAATAAACTGAAACAGCGTTACGTAGCCTTGTCGCTCACACGTGTAAGTACGGCAGGCGCAAAGGCTCAATAAGCGCCACACGACAAATAAAAATTACGCGTTACCAAAATAACATTGTAACAGATTGCCTTTAACAACCTTCGGGTGTACAGCGTTTAACTGTCATATCACTGCTATCACGGACATATCATGAGTGTAACCTTCAGATCCACTTGCCCCTCCAAACTATTCAGCCTGTTGTTCGTGGTGGATTAATCCCAAACGAAGAGGATGTTGCTGTAACTTTGTTCTGGCAGGCTAGAATGTCACCACCGCTATGCGACGGAACGACTGTGGGCGGAGCCAATGATGCAATCTTGTAAAAGTAGGCGTTGTTATCTTACTCGTTTTTGCTTTCGTTATTAATACAGGGCACTATGGAGTGTTTCCCGGACAATTTTAAAGGAATTGCAATTGCGTTTTCTATTTGTGTGTGTAAACGTTGTGACATGCAAATCGTTTGTATTTTCGTTTACACAAACGTACAATGTCTGCCATTGCCATTTTAAATGAAAAGTCTATTATTAATTGCATTTCCGATGGTTTAAGAGTTACGACAATGTCATATTTAAACTGCAATAGCAATTACAATTCTTGTATCTTCCGTTCATTCCATATTCGTTTTCAAATAAAAAACGGATTTTTCATTTTCTTTATTAATTGTAGAAATTAGAATGTAGAAATTGTTACTTTTTCTATATTTTTCTATACATTTTCTAGATTTTGTTTCACATACTTACTTTTTAAGAACTAAATTGTGAAAAGGAAATAATTAAAATCGTAAAAAGCTTTATTTTTAACCAGTTTCTTATCAACATTTATAAAGGGCAGCTTTCACCGGAGGGAGCAAAGACGCTGCAAAACAACTTAATGCAGGTGAATTTACCTCCTGCCGGTGACCTTTATAAATGTGGATGAGAAACTGAGCTGAACTGATGGTAACTACAATACATTTACAATTTGAATAAATGGACATACATTAGAAATACATGTCATCGCATGCAAAGGCTCATACCTCAGTATATGTCAGTGGTTTATGAGAGGGTCATGTATCCAGATAGCACACTAAAACAGTATGTACTTTTGAGACTATGCGACATGTAGTGAATTGACAGACGACTGGTATAATATTAAGCAGATATGCTGTTCCAGCTTATGGTGCTTTAAAAGAAGATAACATTTTATAGGTGTACAAGGGATTGGCAATAATGCCATAAAATATCTGAACACTGCATAATGTAAGAGAATGGGAGAAAAAGAAATAACGAAATATCATTATTCTAAAAGCAATATTAACAATTTAGCAAACCCTAAGCCAAGATAAATTTCAGCAGTCTTCCAGTAAGCAGTGCAACAATGGCAAAGAACCAAAACTCTCTTGGATAAAAACGGAGAGCGAATAATATTGATCTGTAATTATATATTGTTTATAAAATTTGATGACTGTTACAAGCACTGAGGAATGTTACAAACAAGTATGGCGACAAAAGCATAATGTTACTAATTACAGCTATTAACACTGCTGTGACTAGGCACTGAACAAAAATATAGACTCTAACTTGGTTGGAGGTAGGTAAGTAAATGATAGGAAGTTTAATTTAAAACTAAATCTGTCATATTCCCACTGATCTGTCTCAGGGCCATCCCATCCAATCTCCCCACCATCTGGTGTGGATAAAGTCCAGATTCAGCTGACTACAGGACATTGGGAAATGAAAGCACTTGATTTTGAAATGGTGTAAAAAAAAAAGGGTAAAACATTAATGAGTACTTTGGAGATCTCAGTGAGTAAGTAGTTTATTGAAGCATTGCAGTAACAAGGTAAATGAAGTACATGAAGCACTCAGGGTTTAGTGGAGTCAGAATGAACATAGAACAATATAAACTTGAACATTTTATACTGCTGTGTAAACCTGTTTCTTACCTGTAATGCATATTACGTTTTTTCTTTAAATGTGAATTAAGGGTTGCCGTAGAAGGGATCACTTTCCATTCCCACATAATGGCTATTGTTATAGGTGATATCACAATTGGTCGGGTGATACTATCGTCTGACCAAATGTCTCCAATACAGTGTTGACAGAACAGGGCCAATATGGTCATACTTGTTCTTGTAAGAACTCTGGCTGCTGCATTTTAAACCAGCTGGAGTTTTTAAATGAAATCTTCAGGGCAGCCACCCAATAGGGCATTGCAATAATAGTTGTAATGTCATATTATTATGACACGTTTTTTAGTACAAATTGCTATTCATCCATCCATTGAGCATCCATCAAGAGTAAGACAGTATTCTAGGTTGCTCCATGTGAAAAATTTTGGACCAATAATTAAAACTTCTGTTTTGTCTAAATTTAGTAGTAGAACGTTGCTAATCATCCAAATTGGTCTTAGGGTTAGCCTAAAAGAGCCCATGTCACATCCTTATTTCCCTTCACTGGCTACCAGTTGCTGCACGCATAAAGTTCAAATCTGTACTCCTTGCATATAAAACCACCACTGGCTCTGCACCATCTTACCTTCACAAATTCATACACATCTACACCCCTTCCAGATCCCCACAGTCAGTGATGAATGTCACCTAGTAATACCCTCTTCTAAGGGCACACAATCACTTACTCATAGATTTAGGTTCACAATCCCTCACTGGTGGAATGTTCTTCCAAACTTTGTTTGGTCTGCCGCATCCCTTACTATATTCAAGAAACTGCTAAACCTGTCTCTTTCACGAATACCTGACACAAGTGTGAATTTATTTAAAAAAAAATTTTTTTCAATCTCTCCCAGCAAGTATCAAGCATTGAAATGTTGTACTCCTTACGAGTTTTGATATTGATTATACATTCTGTTATTTTGGTGAATTTTTGCATCTCATTGGGCCTAGAAGAAATGGACACCTCCCAGAGGTAAAATATACAGGGTGAAAAGCAGAGGACCAAGCACTGAGTCCTGTGGCACAACATACTGAAATTGTGATCGATATGACACCTTTTCACTCACAGCAACAAACTGGAATTGGTATGTATATTGGTAAGTATGATTTTGTCACAACACAGAAGGGGACCACACAAGGATGTAAGATGAAACAATGCAATGATGGGATATCACAGGTAGGAGCAGGGAGTCAGGTTAGTTGTATGTCTATACATCAACGAGACCGGACAAACTGACTCCGCTGATGGTGAGCTGTGCCAGGTGCGGTGGATTAGAAGGCTGATGATTGTGATCTTCTGGGAGGAGTGAGAGGGCCTGACGAAGGCGGTGTTTCCGTGACAGATTTAAACCATGCCAATGCAGTTCCATTTAACAGCCAGCTTATAAGGTTTTGGGATGTATAATTCATATGATGAATTAATAATACAATGTAGACAATCTATAATTTCAGGAAGGATTTCTTTCAACACACTTGTAGGTATAGGATCTAGCATGCATGTTGTAAATTTTGATGATTTAATTATTTTTGACAGTTCATTCTTATCTATAGTAGAGAATGACTGGAGTTGTTCCTGGTAAATTAAGATGTGTCGTCTGATATGACATGTTGCAGTCATTTGCATGTTTATAATTTTTTTCTCCGACAGTATCTATTTTTTTATCAAATAAATCATAAAATCATCACTGCTATGCTATTGACAACTGGCAGAAGTAGTTGATGATATCTAGAGTTGTTTATTTTCTTCTAAAAGATTTGAAAAATAGGCAGATCTGGAGTTTTTTAAGGCCTTTCTGTAATTTGAAACACTCTCCTTCCATGCTATACGAAATACCTCTAGTTTAGTTTTCTTCCAATTACGCTCCATTTTTGGGCAGCTCTTTTTAGGGTAAGAATATGCTTATTATACCAGGGCATTGGGCTGCTGTCCTTTATCATTTTTAAGTGCAGTGGAGCAACTTTGTCTAAGCTGTTATAAAAGAGGGAGTTAACATTTTATGTTGCACTATCAAAGATATCTGTTGTGCTAAAGAATTGAGACAGTTCAGGTAGATTGTTGAATCTAGAATCTTTAGTGGCAGAAGTTATTGTTCTACTGTATTTGTAGGAAGGAGCTAATTTGGAATGAGCAATCATGGGTAAATTTATTAAACAGGACACCAGATAATAATCTGAAATGTCTTTGCTCTGCTGCAGGATATTAATGTCATCAACATTTACACTAGTGATGGGAAGTTCGAATCATTTTACCGACTTGGTCCTTTAAATCTCGTTCAGCAAAATGAACAAATCTTTTTTCGAGTCATTTCGTTCATTTTAGCAAAATATAATTAAAATGTTACATGTTACTTTCCTAACACATCTACTACTTACGCAGATGTTGATCACACTACAAACAAGACAAAACTAATGCTATAAGAAACAGAAAACATTAATTTATTGTTTACCTTGATCTTTAGTCTACAATTAGCTCATCTCTTATCTGACAAGTCTTCGGATTTGAGTTGTTCGTTCATCACGTGACAGCCCCATAAGCTTAACCAATGCAGACTGCACCAGAAAGAGAATTTATTAGTTCATCTCTCAAGTCTTTCGAGTCGTTCGAACGACTCAAACCCGAAGACTTGAAACAGGTGAACAAATTCCAGTACAGCGCCTATAGGATGTTGCGCATGTGCGACTGAACGAATCAGTTCCTTTTGACGACTCGTTCTTCCCGAGTCACATTAAAGATTCGTTCAAAATGAATGAATCGTTTAAGAACGACCCATCACTAATTTACACCATAGGACAGTATTAAATCTAAAGTATGATTATGACAATGAGTGACACCTGACACATGTTGTGAAACCCAGTGTTTAAAATGTCTTTGAAAGCCAACCCCAATGCATCTTTTTCATGATCCACATGGATGTTATTCCCAACAATTAAGACTTAACTTGGCCAATACTACTCCTGTTAAAAAGTCAGCAAATTCTATGATAAGGTCTATGTGGTACACCTGGTACCCTGGTGTATACAGTAGCCAGTAGAAATGACAAACTCGATTTATCATTTACACCAGATGAAGTTATATTGAGCACCATTACTTCAAAAGAATTATATCTTAAATCAGATCTCTAGGTAACTTTAAAAAATAATCCTGTGCAGCAACATCTCTTTTGTTTTTTGGACAAGGTTCATGCTTATAACAGTAATTTTTGGGAAAAGAATTGTTTAATTTAATGCAATCATCTCGTTTTAGCCTTGTTTCTGTCAAACAGAGCACATCAAGGTTATGAGGGCCCCAGTTAGTCAATAATAATAGTATAAATAACAAGATGGAAGAATTTTATATTTCTAGATAGACGAGTAGCACCACCCCAGGATGGATAGGGGCGATCCTTTTTCAAGAGGTCAGGTCTACCCCAAAAACGTTTCTAGTTATCTATAAAGCCTATATTTATCTGTGAACACAACTAAGACATCCAGCCCTTTAGTAATGACAGTCTGCAATGTCTGACATTGTACTAGCTCATACATCTCTTTTTTTTATATCTTTAGTGATCATTTGTGCATGCGTATAATAATTATAACATGTAATAATCTTACTAAATTCACGTTTAGATTTAGCCAGCACTCAAACTGGAATACCTCCTTCCCTTGGCTGTTGTACATTGAAATTTTGTCCATGAAAATCACAGAATTGGTTAGATTGCTGACAAAATTTAACACTCACTGGAACTGAGCTTGACTTACTGTATTAATTGGATAACTGCAATAAAGTCTTGTTTTAAAAAAAAAGGAACCACACCCATTCGCCATTCGCCCAGTACTGTCTCTGATTTTCATATGATGTTGAATAAGACGTGAAAATCCTCAAGGTGCTTTTTTTCACTTACAGAGTGAGTGAAACCTTACTGAGAGGTCAGTAGGTTCCTGTCCCAACTTACAACAGCTTGGACCAGCCCTGCTCCCCCCTAAGTCTGTGGGCGCAAAAGTCTTTGTATATGGCTTCTCTGAACTCCTAAAATTGAGTTTTCAATTTCCTGAGCCTTGTGGCTGCAGTCCTTTTAGTCTGTCAGTACCTGGCAATCAAATCTGGAGTCCTTCAGGCCAACCAATCCTGAAAGGCCTTCTTCTGATTGGCAGCTTCGCTCACTACTGGTATCCATCAACATGTTCCACCATGACAGGCAGCAACAACCTTTCAGTCGCAGCTTGTAGCAAACTCTTCTGCAATGGATGCCTTGAACAGGACCCATTGAGGCTTCATGTCTCCAGTCTTCCTCAGAATAAAGGAACAGCTCCGTAGATGTCAGTTTAAGATCTTCTGGGCAGGATCCTCTACCAGCCCTTTCCAGTTCACCTTCATGATCCATTAAGGTTTTCTGCATATGCCAGCAGTCACCCCGCCATTATATCCAACTCATCACCAGGTGATCGTCAGTTGATGGCTTTGCTTCTCGCTTTACCTAAATGTCCAAAACATTTGGCTTTTGGTCAGATGATAAAATAAAAAAAAAAATGTTTGAATATGGTGTTTGTTACAGCCAATCGACGATGGGCACAGCCCAACATCAAAACACTGCTCAGGTTTAGATCATGCAGACCTTTCCTCCCATTTCCTCCCCTCCAGGTTTCTTGTCATCACCAACATGGGTATTGAAATCACCCAGAAGAACTACAGAATCTCCAGGGTGGTACCCCTTCCTGGGCCCTTGGGCTGGGGTGCCCAAGGGCCCCACACTGCTCGCATTCACACTGCTGCATCTCTTGCAGAGATGTTTGTAGCATTTCAAAAATGTATCACTGCTACGGAACCCACAACAAATAGTACTTTTTCATTTGAAAGTCTGCTTTTAACAACAGAAAGGAAAAGTAAAACTAGAGTTGAAATTTGCTTTATTTTATCAATTACAAAATTAGTCCATATAATTACATAAATGGAGTAACATATTTAGTGAAATGATCACAAATGGAATTAAACTGTATACATATAAAGGCAAATGTTGGGCACATTAAACGCTTCATCAGATTCTGCTTGTAAACCACTGTTTGCCATTGAAATTTTTGTATGAATAAGGAGTCCAACATAATATACCTAACACTCACATGTTGGCATATGTGGTTTTTGAGGACTCTCCATAGACATAATGGTTTTGCCATTTTTTAATAAAAAAAATTCACAATTTTTTATGTTTTGTAAGCAATTGGTTACAACAAGAAGCAAATCAAATTTTCTATCCACCTTCCCTAATACCACCCTAAACCTAACAGTCACACAAAACTTTCGGCATTATTTAATTTAAAAATAACCCCACACACACTCTGGGCCAAAGGTTTGCAATAAAGTACAGGTTTTGCTGAAAACTGGTGCTTCAGTTCACCAAAATGGCATTCAAATGATCACAATGTATAGTCAAGACATTAGTTTCATAAAACATACTACTACAACTTGACAAATTGTTCAGAACTTCTAAAACTTCTAGTTCTCATAACTGTGTTAACTGCCAGTGTGTCTAGATACAGTTTGATCTAGATATTAAACTCACTTTTTTAGATCACCTGTCATAGATGTGGATGGTTTATCGGGCTCTTCTCAGCACCTTACAGTCCAGCTGATCCCACAAATAGTCAATGGGGTTAGGAATTATCTGTTTATCCAATTATCTGTTCAATTCAATTTTATTTATATAATGCTTTTTACAATGTTACATTGCTTCAAAGCAGCTTTACATATAATACCTGTATGTCTATAGAAAAGATATATAAAAAACACAGAAAAACAAAAATTATCAGACATGTTCACACATAGTACATGGTATTATTGCAAATTGTATGTGCAAGATGTATATTAATTAAACAGTTTATGGTTACTAGGTTTATAGTTTGGTTATGAATAAAGAGACTGGACAGATAGAACACATTTGGACCATTTGAAGAAATGGACGTGCATTAGAAATACCTGTGTGTGTGTGAAGGCTCATAATTCTCTCAGTGGACTATGAGACTGTAATGTATTTAGACTGCAAACTAAAACAGTATTTACTTCTGAGACTATGCAACATGTAGTCAGTTAACATGATAGGTATCCTATTAGGCAAGATATGCCGTTTTACCTTACATGGAGATGGTAAAAAGAAAAATAACATTTTAAGGCACAGGGGCATAAGGGATTTGCAATAATACCATAAAATATAATACACAAAAATAAATACATACACAAAATATACACAATACAAATACCTAAACATTACACATTGAAAGAGAATGAAAGACAATTGGAGACAAGGAATTAACAAAAGAGTCTTTAGGACTGTAATTACATCATTTCACTAGAAGCAATATTAACAATTTACAAAACCCTAGGCTAAGTTAAATGTTAAATGTCATCAGTCTCCCAGTAAGCAAGCCAACAGGGCGACAGTGGCAAGGAACCAAAAGTCCAATGAATAAATGGAGAAAAAACCTTGGGAGAAACCAGGCTCAACCAGGAGGGCCAGTACTCCAGTTGAATACTGTCATGTATACCTATGTTAAGTGTCATTTAACAAATCATATACCTTTCAACCGTTACATATAATGTCAAGTTATTTAGCATGATATAGCATGGTTTCTCCAGGAGTTATGATGATGGAGTGATAGCTGTTAAAAATGGGACCTGCCTAGATTTGCTTAAAAAACAACTGGTGTAGTGAACTACGTAGTTATACTGTTTGTTACAGTGGTCCTTACTAAAAACTGTGATCAGTTGAATGCCACTTTGTTGAATTATAGTACAAAAATCTTTCCAAAACAGCAAAATCTGTACATTATTCCAAATGTTTGGCCCCCAGTATATACTGTATATATAATTACAGATATAATGATATACAGTATAAACAAATATGCCACAGTTGTGAAAGAATTAGTTGTAATTGTAATATGCTGTAAAAGCTGTTTGACAGACAGCTGAAACTTTACGTAAAATCCATTTGTCATATCTATGGCGTGCTGCCCCCTTATGGGTGGGCCCATCTTTAACCACCATGCATAAGCTTGTAGGTTTAAAGTTTACAAAACCCTTAACAATTTGTTCATGTTATACAGTGCCACAGCAACAGTAAGGCAATAAACTCTATTAATTCGTCATTCTACACACTCAATCCCCTAAAACATGATGAGAAACATCACAGTGACACCGCACACTTTAAGACTAAAGACTTTAAGTTAAAGAAATTTGTACTATATATGATAATGATTCCAATAAGAAATCTATATACAACATTAAATGGGCAGGCTGTTTTCAACTGGGTCAAAAAATAGAAAATAAAAAGAATAATATTAAAAAGACATGCTGTGGCAGTGTAGTTTTTCAGTTTGTGCTCTTTGAATAAAATTCATTCAGTCAAACAATAAAACTTAAATTGCAAAATAAAAAGGTTACTGTACTGCAGTTTCATTGTGGGGGTGTAGGAAATAACCCATCCGATATAATAAATGGAGGACACAAATAATTTTATGTTATAAACTAGTCCTTCTCACACAGCTGCTTTATTGCTGATAGTTTCCATACTGACCCTTTACAAAGAAAAAACATAAGATTTAATGACACCAACTGTATTAAATTATCAAATTCTATATTTCAGTGCTGAAATGAAGAAATCAACAACTTTCTGAATAATGCGTGAGGGACATTTTGTGTCAACTCAACCAATTTTTGATTTTTTTTAATATTTTTACAGATGCAAGACCAATATAAATAGTGATGAAAGCCAAATTATTAAATACCATTAATGAATAGTTATTAAGTAATGCACCAATTTGTGGAGAGGAATCAAAATGACTATTTTCACCTGAAATTTGGATCTGTTTACTTTAGCAATCCTTAGGGGCAGTTGTGGTCTACTGGTTAGTGAGTCGGGCTTGTAATCAGTAGGTTGCTGGTTCGATTCCAGTGCCGGCAGGTAGCAACTGAAGTGGTCTTGAGCAAGGCACCTAACCCCCGATTACTGCCCGGGCTGCTGTGATAGCTGCCCACTGCTCCGGGTGTGTGTTCACTCCTCACCAGGGATGGGTTAAATGCAGAGGTCACATTTTGGGTATGGGTTACCATATCTGACAAAAACATGTCACTTTCACTTTAGCACTTAATAAATAATAAAACACTTTTTGTGTTCTTTTTACAAAGTTTACATGCCTGTATGCTATTTTCATTCTTAAGCAAATTGTCTTTTGGCAGCTACATTTTTAAGGCCCTATATGGCTCAGTCTCAGAGATATGGGGATTTAAATGTGCCTCCATGAGTATTTTCAGTCATCAAAAACCAAATGTGGGTCACTTTGCACGTCTGGTACTCCATTTTCTGGTTCTTCTTCAGTGGAATGTCTGAAGGACAAATAATGTTAAAGTCACAAATGTAACTGTAGTTATTCACATAAAAACAATATTTTTAATGTCTTGATTTTAATATCTTGAGTGTTGTTTTTGTAGCAGCTGTGCTGGTACATAGGTCTACCATTGGGGGCAGTTGTGGTTTACTGGTTAGTGAGTCGGGCTTGTAATCAGTAGGTTGCTGGTTCAATTCCAGTGCCGGCAGGTAGCAACTGAAGTGCCCTTGAGCAAGGCACCTAACCCCCCGATTGCTCCCCGGGCGCTGCAGGGATAGCTGCCCACTGCTCCGGGTGTGTGTGTGTTCATGACTTGCAGTGTGTGTTCACTCCTCACGAAGGATGGGTTAAATGCAGGGGTTTCGGGTATGGGTCACCATATCTGACAAAAACACTTTCACTTTTTCACTTTACCAAATTGCATGCATGTATGTGAAACATACTAGTGCGAGGATGGCTTTCTTTTATTTTAAAAGTGATGCTGTAGAGCCATTTTACCACATTTCTGAAAACCCATGTTTGCATACTGACATGTATGCAAACTTTCATAAGTTTTTGAGCATGTGTAAGCTCTCAAAAATCAGTGTTAAGCTCTTAAAATGTGCCTCAACTTGATAATTTTAACAGTAACTCCAAGACACGGAAATGGTAATGTTTAATGCAGTTGTTTCGATAGAAGAAAAGAAGATACATTACTGGCTTCAAAATGATTTGTTCTTCAGACATTTCTTCATAGAAATGAAGTACCACATTGTGATCCACAATATAGATCCTGAACAATATAGGGCTTGAAAAATGTACATTCCAACAGAAAACTTGCAATGAAGCTCTAAGAGGACATTAAAATATCTCTACTACGTCTTGAGTTACAGGCATTTAAACTTTGTACAAAAGTGTTTTTTTTTTCTTTTTTTTGTCACCATTGGCACATAATGACAAAGATCGCTAAGACAACAGATTGTACTAATAGATCTATAAATCTGTACACTGTCTGTGTGCACTGTCTAAATCAATCTGTATAATGTCTAAACTATCACATTGTACACTACCAACAGTGCACTGTACAAAGTACTTCTACAGTCATATTATTTGCACTACTTATATTTTGCACATATAACCATCTGTATTTGTATTGCTGCTATTTATATTACATACATAACCTGACATTTGCACCTGCTTTTCATATTAGGAACATTTCCTATAAATATTGTAATTTCACCTCCACTGTACATACTGTAAGTTATAGCGTCTGTATTCTGCAGTACTCCTGCACTTCTGTATATATAAATCACTATATTCTTGATTAGCTCTGTGCTTGTATTTGGCATAATGAAAATAAAGTTGAATCTAATCTAATCTCTGTGTAAAAACAAATAATAATGATGACATCAAGTGAAAATTGACATTTTGATCCCCCTCTACAAATGAGTGGATTACTCAGTAACTATTCATCAGTGGCATTTTGGTTTTCATCACTGTTTATGTTGGTCTTGTTTCTGTAAAAATATGAGAAAAATTGAACTGGGGAAATTTGGTTGATTTAACGTGGAATGACCCTTTAAGACTTGTGACTACATCTGGGTTTGGGTTGACAGACAGTTGAAGTCACAGAGAGTTGAAGTTCTCACCTGTTCAAAGGGGTAAGATCGCTGTGACTGAGCAGCTGATCCTTGCTGTGAGGAGCGGTAGGTCGAGTACTGCTGACCCTGACCCTGCTGATACTGAGGGTACTGCGAAGAGCTGCCCTGTCCTGGACCTTCAGAACCAATGAACACAGGTCAGTTTGCTGACTACTCACAGAAGCATTACTCACAGTATTGTTGATTAAAAGAGTATTTTTAATGTGTATTGTGTGTTACCATATCCCTGAGGCTGAGTGCTGTAGCCAGCTTGTGATGGATACTGCTGTTGACTGAAAGGCTGGTGCTGCCCAGAACCCTGCTGATACTGGGCCTGCTGTTGGCTGTATTGAGAGTTTCCTGAAACACCATTGAGATTATAAAAGAAGAGAATTCTGAATACTTACGTACACTCCATTACTGCTTTAATCCCGCAATCCATTATGTTTGCAAGCCTCGTCAAATTATGTCAGAACATGTCATGGCATTCATTTTTCTAACAAAAATGTGTGTTTGCACAAATTTTTAGAATTGTACTTCAGAACCTACACAAAATGTACTTTAAAAATCCAGGTTACTGGAGATTGTGTGTACATTGATGGTCTCTTTGCTTCTGATGTTTTCGTCACTCTAATGAACTTTATTGAATTTCAGATGGAGGCCTAGTTAATAATTTTGTTTTTGTTGAAACTGAATATTTATGCAAAATCTTTTTTCTAATGCAGTTGTTTTTGATTCTTGTGAGCATTGCTATTGCAAGAGTATTGTACGAATTGTTTTTTTTTTTATTATTACCCTATGATTTCTTTTCATATGAAAGTATAGTTCCTTTTTTTTGCAAATTAATGATTAATGAATGATTTTCATCATTTTAGTGTTACCCCTTTGCAAGAATACCGCACAACAATATCCATTTTGTTCTCAAGCATGGTTCACCCTTCCTTTTGCAAGGGTACAAAAATAATGCACCCTGTTGTGAGGCTCATATCATTTCAGTGTCATTCACAAGGGTATGGCAAGAACAATGCCAGGCCCTCTTTGTGACTCTGTGACCTATGGTGATATTGAATGTCAGGAATAGCACATTTTGAATAAAACCTGCAACCATGATTCTGAAAGGCATGAAAGATTTTCCTTTGCCTCAAAGTCTGTCAATAACTGCTGACATATTAGGGCCATGCTCAAACGGATAGTTGCTTCTGTTACATAAAGTGGCTCACTGACAAAACAACTAGCTTATTGGCAATTTACTGTGGATTTTGTTACTGCTGCATTTTACTTTTTTTGTTTCTTAACAGGTTGTAAATCTTATGTTATTAATCTCCCACCCTGATACATTTCCTTTCACTCCATCCTTGTATTCCTGACGACTGCTTTATGACATTTAACAATGTTAAATGTACAAAACAGAAAATTTTGTAACAAAAAATTACTAAATTACAAAATTTTGTGAATTATTTACAACTGTATTTTAGTAAAAATGCAGTCCTATATGCATTATTACATACTGAGTGATGCAAACCTTTACGGGACTCACCGCCTTCGTAATAGTGCTGTGAGGACTCATCGAAGGAACGCTCATAGCCCTGTTCTCCATAGGCAGACTGCTGATAGGAATATTCCCCATGACCTGTTAAATATATGTCGATGTACAGATGAGCTGAAACTAGTCTTGAAACACATTAATATTTCTCAGCTAATCTCACACAAATACAAACGCAAACATGGAAACAACATAAGTCTCAAATGTCCCAACAACAATATAACGAAGGAACGCCAGATCTGAAATTTCGGCACACCAAAAATTTACAATCAAATGAGGACATACTTTTAAAGAGCTTCATCTCAAATCTTATGTTAAAATACTTTGGAAATAAGGGTATGAGCGATATAAGAAAGACATGACTGAGATGAGTGTGGTATGAATGAATGGCTGAATGCAGGAAGGTTTTAAATGAGTATGTGGTTACCATCAGAGTAATACTGCTGACTAATACTGCTAGGCTCGCTGGAGCTCTGAGCGTGTCCATATGGCTCTCCGAAGAACTCCTCCTGACCCATGTACTGCGGAGCAGATCCTGCAAGACAGGCGACACCATGGTGGGTTAATCAGCCGATCTGAGAGCAGTTTCAGGAGAACGGATTGGGACGGTTTAGGGCTTTCTGTGCCAGATCTTGTTGCCTTTGTCCAGTCTGTGTTATATCACAGCTGACTTGGTAAGTATGGGTGTGATGATTATACGGAAATAATAATGTAAACATGATTTAAAGATAGAAACAGACCTCCCATAAGAAAAAGAACAAGAGGATGGGAATGGAATGAAAAAAACATATTTCACCAACAAAATGTAAATAAATAATAATTCAGAGTTTATAAAATACAGGGATTTAATATTTTAGTTGTGGTGTGCAGAAACTCCAGATATCAGTTTATTAAAACCAAAGCACAACAATCCACGTTACCACTAAACCTTTTAAACCATGTTTTAATACTTATTTTTAGTATGGCTCAAGAAATTTGAACTAATATAATATAGACTTGGATCAGCAAAGAAAAAAAAGAAAAATTGCTTCTCAAAGCATCTTTTGTGTTTCACAAAACAAAAATAATTTTTATTTTTGGGTGAACTATTTCCTTAATGTGCCATTAGATAGCAGTGATTGAAACTTGAGCTTCAAACTTGCTTTGGTCTGCATTAATATGACATTATTATTATATAACACATTATTATATTTTTAGTCCTAAAGTATGTCCTTTAAGTCCTAAAAGTAGACAAAAACAATTTAATTACACAAATAATACATATAAACAAATATTACATGTAAATCAGGGTTTCCCCTATATACATTCTGCAGGGGCGCCGCACCAAAAACACTGACTTTGAAGTAACGTGATGTGCTAATTTTATTACCAGTTGCTAGCCGCTAGTTAACCAACTTGGCTATTGCTTTAGGTGTCATAACGCAACCTCCTGCCTCCCTAGCCTCTCTGCCTACGCTACTAAAGCAAACGATCTGGAATCCATATAGAATGGAAAAGAAACATTGTAGAACCAGGCTATTCGGCCCTCAAAATAGCTTAGTATTAAAACAACATATCTAAAAGAAACTTAGTTTAGTTGGACAACGGACGCTACAGTTATGAAGTGACGCTGACAGAACAAGAGTCGCTGTTACAGGAGGCCACCAGAGGGAGACTCCTCTCGAGTGACTCCTCCCACACCACTCCCCCTTCATCACACACCTGTTCCCTGTTAACCTGATTATGGACATTATATAAACTGTGTGCATTTCCCAGTTCTGGGCGAAGTCTTTTTTGCCAATGCAACATTTCTGAGCAGTTTTCCCTGTGTTGATTTCTGTAATTACCCGGACTGTTCCTTGGATTATTCTCTTGTTTGCTGCCTGCCCCGACCCTTGCCTGTTTACTGTTTCTGATCTGCCCTGCCTCCATTGTTCCTGTTTCTGGTTTTGATCTGTGCCTGTACGACTATTCTAAATAAAAGCTGCGAATGGATCCCTGTGCCATTGACCCATCATTACAGTCATGTGACGTTAGGCGAGTGGCTAGAGAAGTCTCTCCTGTGAGACTTTATTCGTTGTACTTCCAGTTTACAACACCGCCTTTTCCGACAGTTATTGTCAGATATGTTGGCTCAATATAATGACTTACTTATCCACAATGACATTAGATGGCTTAGTAAAGGAAATGCATTGCGACGATTTTGTGAACTAAAGGATGAGATTCTGGCTTTTCTCCGAAATTCAAAGCAGAAAAAGGCGCAACTGTTTTTGACGCTTATGGAGAATGGGGAGTTTTCCAGTGCAGTTTGCTTTTTGAGTGACATCTTTCATCACTTAAATCAACTCAATAACAAGCTACAGGACAGAGATCAAACAGTAACACAACTTGAGGAGAAACTTCATGCATTTCAAAAAAAGTTCACACTTTTTTCTGCCAATGTCCTAGGAAAAATGTTCGCCATTTTTGTCCTCACAATGTTTGGCTCTACTTACACGTGCAAGTCGTCATTCTCACATGAGTAATCGTGCATGTCTTACAGCACCTGCACCAGTGTATGCGCATTGCGCTAACAACATATACACTGATTTCACTGCTCTTGCCAAATCTAAGAAATGTCATTTCTCTCATTAACTATGCAGCCTAAATGTTTGCCAGTTATTGCTGTTGTAGTTTAAATAAGGTCACCAAACTAATTTACTTTGACAAAAATACCAAGAAACAATATTATTTTCTATATAGAGAACTTTTTGTTATGTGCACTTAAGTCTCAGTTTAATGAGTTAAATTGTAAATGAGTTTAAATTTGTTTGTAGAACAAGCCTGTTGTACATTGCACTAATGTTTTTATGCAATTTCAAAATCCGACATTTAAATACTGTATGTTTGTTGAAAAAGTCTATTGTACATTGCACTGATGTTGTTATGCAGTTTCAAAATACAAAAGGAGCATGTTTAAATGTAGAAAACGCTTACTTGGGTGAATTATGGTGCAAAAATACAACATATGAGCTCCTATATTGTTGTTGTGTCATCACTCATATTGCAAGCGTATTTTTCCGGCCCCTCATTTGGGATTCTTTTCATGAACTGGCCCCCATGACAAACTAATTAAACAGCCCTGGTTTAGAACCAGGAGCATTCTGTAGCGCTCTAGGATCTTTGGTGTATCTGATTGGTGCTACTTGCTGTGTTGCTATTTGGTTGCTATGTTGTTACAATGCGGTTCTCTCCTCTGATTGGATACTGTCAACTCTTGGTGGTAACTTCAAAGAACTTCTAGCTGTCAACCTTTATTCAATTTCTTTCCACAAAACTCACCAGAAGTCACAATTTAAAGGGTTATTTTGCAATATTTTCTTATGGGGGGTTATGCCCCCAGACCCCCCTAGTGTTGCTATTGTTACCGACAAAGCACCGCTGCCACAAACATTTCTAGGGGAAACACTGGGTAAATTATACAATATTACACTTCTGTGAGTGGCAAAACAAATGAAATCTTTAAATGTGCAGGATTAGCAGGTAATCTGACTGTGAAGTTGGAGTCAGGTGACTTCAGTCCGAATCATCTGTCTGATCTGATCTTCACAACACATCTTTGTAGAAGTGTCATAACTATAACTAATGAGATTTCTGAGAACCTCAAAAAAGAGATGCTGCTCACGAGCAATCCATCTCGAAATAATCTGGACTGCACCAATCCACAGTCAGACTGTGTACACATGGAGGAAATTATCAAGACCTTGCTTGTCATCACCCTCAGGAGTAGATGACCAACAAGACCACTCTTAAGAGCAAAACACATAATAGTGAGAGTGTAAAGGCCTTTCTCACATTAGTTAATGTTCATAAGTACACCATCAGGAAACAATTGTGTTCATCGCAGGGATGCATGCAGCAATCCACAGCTTTTCAGAAAGAACATTGCTGCCCATTTACAGTTTGCCAAAGATCATGTGGTTTAATTAAGAAGCATTATGTTTGAAGATAGAAAAGCACAACATTCCAGCATAAAATTACACCACCTCTGAAACACTGATTACCAAAGAACGGTTAAAGTGTAAGACAGTACAAGTGGCTCAGCACTGGTTCAGATCTTAACTACCCACAGTGCCTTTGTTATCCCAGTGTTGCGTAACTTAGGTTAATTGGAACTCTAAATTGTGAGTGAGAGTGTGAATATGTGTACCTGACTGTTTTAGCATTGAGATGGACTAACTTTCCAAAGTTGTTTCCTGCCTCTGCTCGAGATACAGTAGCTGGGATAGGTTGCAGCACTGCCTGCAACCCCAATAAGAATAAGAGGTACAAATAATATATGGAAAGATGTTAATGTTTTGGAAAGTCAAGCCCTGACCTTAATCCAATAAAAATTATGTGGAAGGACCTGTAGCAAGCATGTAAATAAACTATAAAAAAACTTTAAAAAGTTACAAGAGATTACTGGTCCTCCTGCAAGAGAACTGGCCCTCCCAGTTGAGCCTGGTTTCTCCCAAGGTTTTTTCTCCACATCATTGGAGTTTTGGTTTAGCATTAGCTAAAGATATAGTTTTGTGAATTCTGTCATTATCATTTTAAATATAATATTCAAACTATAGACTTATTTTTTTACTGTTTATTTTAGTTTTATAAATTCTAACATACACTCCATAGTATTATTGCAACTTCTACATTTTAATATTATAATACTATACTATTTAATTATAATTTAAATATGTATAATATTGATATAAATATTTTATATAAGATATAATAAATAAGTGATATATCAGATAATATTAACTAAAGTATTTCTTTCAAAGAGCCATTCTCACGTAAACTAGTGATGTCATTTATCATGTATTCATGAACCTTCATAATTTTAGCATAGTTATTTGCATTAGTAATATACGGAAATACAAAATTTCATGCACTGTATATGTCAATTTTCTTTTTCTGTGCTATAGTTTATTATTTTTCATATGTACAGCTGCTTTGCAACAATGCAACACTACAAGTGTTAAATAAATTACATTTAATTTAACTTTCTGGGAATGTGAACTCCTCTGGTCTTTTGCTTCTGTGAACCATCTGGATCTTAAAGGTAGCCATCCCACCCCTGCCATCAAATGTGAGAACTCTTCAGACCCACCAGGTTCTGTGTATTCAACAAAGAAATTGTATGGCTACAGAAATAAAACCAGTAAAATAAAACATCACAGCACCTACCTTGCTGTGGGGCACGATAGCTTCCCATGGGTCTCTGCGGCATCATGCCACTCCCCTGGTTCCCCTGCCCCATCATCCCAACTGTCTGCTGCCCTTGGTAGTGTTGACCCCCAGCTGAGGTGGATGAGTAATGGGGTCCAGTGCCTTGCTGATGCATCATAGAAACTAATGGGAACCAGCACCACAAACATTGCAAAATTGAAATAACATTATAAACTCAGGCATTACTAAGGCGAAAGATTTCAAAACACTCATATCCAAGGCTAAAATGCTGTTTTAGAGTTTCTAAAAACCAAAGACGAATAACCAAAATAAGCTGTGGAAGTCTGACACAAAAATAAAAGTCAATACAGACAAAAAGAATTGTTGTCACTTGGAGACAGAGGGCAGCATGTCAGGGTTTTAAATAAGGCCTGAAAAGAGGTTAACTAAAACATCAGTGAGAGAAAGCACACTTCTGCTGATGAACTGAATGTGTTTCATCTGAGTAGGTAGTCATTTCTAAGGTGGCATGTGACACAATGACATTTTTTTTGTCCAAAATAAAGAAATACAGAACAGTAGCATCTGGGTAAAACAAAACCTGTCAAGAATATGTCCGGTTTATATTTTACCCCAAGATTACATATTATCAGTTGGTTACACTAGGTGATTTTTATTTACATACTCATTGATTACAAAATCAAAGGGAAGTAAGGACACTGTGAAATGTGAAGCGAGTGGACATTGATAGTCCTAATGACTCAAGTTAAAGAGCTAATGGCCTTGTCGACTCAACAGACAACATGTTTGACATTATCACTAGGAGTTGTTTTGCCAGTGATCTGTAAGCTTCTTACCTCCAATTTACAATGACAGGCCATTGTTCAGGTCTGATCTATTGCCGTTTCCCTCTGAAAGTGTAATAAACACTTCAGCAATATGCCAGTTGTTATTTATGGGGTCTTTTTGGGGCTTGTAAGCAAGTGTTTTTCTAATAATAAGTGTTTTATCTAAATAATAAAATTTAAAGAAAATACTGTACAACAGTTACATAATACCATTATGTACAGTTGAGGACAAAATTATTAGCCCCCCTATGAAATTTTAAGTTTCCTCAAGATATTCCCAAGTACCTATTTAACAGAGCAAGGAATTTTTAACACAGCATTTCTGAACATACTATTTTTCGTTAATATAATTAATATTTGCACATCAAAACATTGTTATGTAAGTAAAAGCTAAAATGACCAGGGACATTTTTATTAGCCCCCTATAAGAAATGACCATTTATTAAGTCATCGCACAAGCCACCTTTGTGCAGTGATGTGCTTTACCT